>JBBPSC010001325.1:0-10533 GCA_038093395.1 Baorangia bicolor | reverse complement strand
CCACTCGTCAAAGCCCGGGGGTGCGTCTATCGACGTGACGTTCGCATTCTCTACGAACGGCTCACTGATGATGTTCACTGTGAAGCCCATGCTGTTCTTGACATTGTTTGTCGTATCTTTGATCCGGGCAAGTCCGTTCACGCAAGAAAAGGACACGATGGGCGGCGAGTTGGTCACCTGGACGCCAGGTGTTAGCAGGCGTACCCAGGGTCATACAATGTGTCTGCCACGATAGTGACGCACCATGTTGAACCAGCTGTATAATTGGCAATCGTGACGATCAATATGATGCCATATAGGACGAGGCGATGACTGCCATGTACCTAAAGGGTGCCAAGTTCTCAATGCCATCTTCAGAGATGGTGGAGACAAAAGCGATGGGCCTGGGCACGATGCCACTGATCATCAGCGTGTATAGCTTCCTGTAGTACAATGTTCAAACGTTCAAGTCGCATTTGACAACGTGGGTGCCTTACAGACGATCATGCTCTGCCGTGTTGATGGTTTTCCATCCTTGTTCCTCGCCTTGCAACCATGCCCGGCCTGCAGGCGTACTGTCGACCTTTTGGCAATAAGACCACGTCGGGTTCGGTGGTTCGGTGAATTTGGACTGATTGCTGTGGTCGAAGGGTGGCAGCGGCATCTCGGATCGTCGCGATCAGCCTCGACGAGCTCTCTTTATCTGCCGAGTGTCTGCTGACTGGATTGAGGGCTGTGCGTTCCCTTTTGTTCCCGCGCACGCCATCCGCATCATTCTGGGCCCGAATTCAAACAAAGTTCCTCCACCGAGACGAGGTATCTGGGGTTCTCATCGAACAAATGTTGTTGGCGGTCGCTCCTGGCAGTCCGCTTGAAACGCGTCCGTTTTTCCGTGTCAATCGCAAAGGTGAGTATATTGCCGAGTAACGAATGTCCGCGAGAAAAGCCTGTCGCCCCCAATGCCAGCACCCATCCAAACGCGTTTCCACCCTTGGCGTGGGTTCTGGATTCGTGTCGGCCTTTAAGTGGGTGTCACGCTTCAAGTTATGATACGCCACTAGTGACTAAAGGATGTCGCGAACATCCAAGCATACTAAAGAGCAGGGTCAAAGTAATGCAGTTGCTACGCGCTCGTCCTTTCCTCCTTTCTTGCTACTCTGTGCCTTCTGATAACGTATGACGATGGGTGAGGTCGTAGCGGACAATTCGCCTGTCTGGCTTCCTACCATTGAGGCCATTCAGCTCGCCAACTGGTGTGATGGTATTTCTCTCTCCATAATCCGTCGAATGTCCCGTGTATCACTCTCATTTCGTCGACTTCAGCGGCTGCCGTTGCATTGGTTTGTTATGACTCTGGTATGTGTCCCTCCCGAACACATTCATATTTATTGATCACATGTGTCCTCGAAACAGTTCTCATGTTCCCAAGAGAGGTGAGTCCCAAGGTATACGTGGGGTTACCCGGCGATACTCAGACCAGCATAGGTGGAACAAATCTGGGTATGCCTTGAGCAGTACCGTATTCACGCTTTGGCGCTAAAGATGGCGTCGTCCTTTTGTCCAGCGAAAACGATGGACGTTCATGTCAACATTATACGTTATTGTGGGGTTCTTCATTTTAATTCCCATCGATGCCGTGCTCTGAATCGCTCCAATTACACTCTTTACAGGTTCGTTATCTGGGGATAGCCCTTGCGCTGTAAGCCAAACCCTATATCTGTACTATGTAGTCATCTGACTGGGGGGATTCAGGAACTTTTGGGCATGTGAGTGTATCGAGTATCAAGGAAGATAGGCACCCCTGACCGTCAGCGTGCAGTCAACGCAAACATCTCAATGCTACCATCAGTAACTTTGTCATCCTCTCGTGATAAACGTGCGATTGACCTTTTGCCGTAGGAGTGTGTTGACATTCATAATCATGCGATCATGACTAAAGAAATGGCACGATTCTGAATCACAGATGTAGGAACAACCTTTAGCTGGCATTACCCTGTGTGCTGACGTATTTGTGTAGGTGTTGCGGTCGACAGGTTCGTCAATTTTGGTGCCTTCGTGGACACGCTCGTAGGGGATGGTCAGTCACTGTCGCTAAGATGTGACCGCGTTCTAATACCGCATATCCAGTCATCATGGCCATGCGCATATATGCCATGTACCTGGGTTCGAAGATCGTCCTGGGCATCTTGGTCGCGATGATATTAGCAAGAATCGGTCTCGGTCTCGCAGTCGCAGTCGTCATCTTTGGTCCACGAAGCGGGATCTCTGGTACGTTTTTTTTCTCGCTCGCCGCTCGAGTTCGTTGTCCCGCGTGGCTCACTGACGTCGCTCGACACAAAAAGCGACCGAATGGATCCTTTCCGGGATTAATGTCTGCGGTCCGAGCGTCAACACGACCAGCTCACTTCCATTTGCATGGGACATCCTCGCCATCGTCATCGACTCGCTCTTATTCTTGCTCGCCGTGGGACGTTTCCTCAAACATGCCTTTGATATGCGACGAATGTTGCACAAGTGGAAAGTCAGCGACTTGATGGGCGTGCTCGCCAGAGACAGCATCGTCTACTTCTTCTTGTACGGGGGTTTTTTTTTGGTTCGATCGGGGGTGCGTGTGTGAGCGTTGGCTGACGGGAGTCTGTTTAGGAACTTGCTCGCGACGATCTTGTTGATGATCGGCGTCTGGGGCGTTCCGAACAACGTACGTCGTGTCCCGTTCTGGTCTGTTCTGCTCTATCCGATCCGTTTTCACTGACGTCCTTCTATAGACATCTTTCTTTGCTGTCGTCACCGCATATACAGAAAACGAAGTGTCCGTGCTCATTCCACGCTTGGTGATCAGTTTCCGGGAGAACTACGATGAGGACGGTCAACCGAGTCAACACAGCGGGCATGCGCGGCAGACGATCCAGAGCGAAAAAATGGTGTTCGAGAGACGTACGATGACGGATGATTTTGAGCTGCGGACCGTCGATCAAGCACAGCCACCATGTGTGGAAGAGTCAGCTTAAAGAGCAGCGTTTGGTTGGTGGTACGTCCTCTCGGGTAATAAATCTGATCCCTACCCATAAGCCTGGCGGGCTGTAGTTTATCTGTCTCTTCACATTGTAATACAACAAAAAAGTGATCTTTCCAATTCCTGGTCGACATCAATCCAAGTGGCTTTTACAAAAAGCGCGTTGTGGACATGGCTCCGCGACTTCTTGTTTGACTTGGGCCAGTCCACGAGCCAGCGTGTGCTCCCTCTTACCCCGCGGCCTGCGTCCGCTCCAACCGCTTGTCCACGACAACAGGTCGCCCATGGGTCGAATGGGCTAAATCAGACAACCTGTTCTCGCGCATCCGCGTCAATAGCTGGACGAGCATCAGCGGCGTGACCACGCTCGCGCCTTCCCTCTTCCCCGACTCCTCTATTCCTTCAGCGGGCGTCCCCACGCGACTGTGGCTCCCACTCCGGCTCTCCGAGAGCGTCCGTTTCAAACTCCCCCTTGTCGTCGACGAATACGGCGACCCTGCATTCGTCTGCGGGCCTTGGAACGCCCCGCGCGCGGTATCGCTCCCGTCCACGTCTTCCCGATACCGTTCCCATGCGGAATAGAGGGAGATCATCTCCTGGGCAATCGTGGACACGAGGGACATGGACACGTTCAAGCCTGCGAAAAAGCCGATGATGTCCTGTGGTTTCTTGGATTCCATGGACGAGATAGACGCTTGGCGGGAGGATCTCCGGAGCTGGTTGGCGTGGGTGTCGTTCGGGGGTGATTTTTGTTGGAGGAGGTCCCTCGTGGGGGCGTGGAGGACGAGTGTGAGATAGAGTGCCGTGATGGCGAGGAGGTGTGGGGGATGTAAGAGACAGAGGTCGGATCGGTAGGTATCGTTGATGATGGACCTGAGGGTCGTCTTGAGCACTATTCGGGGATACCCACAAGAGAAAGAGAACAAGAAAAAATGGGATTGCCCCACCATGCGAGTTGAAGTGCGTCATCGCTCAATTCCAGTTGTCCCTCGCCCGTGCCCCAATACCGTGGCGCGTCGTCGACCTCTGCGCCTACCTCTCCCGCCTCGGCCATCGAGTCGTTTGCGCTTTCTTTCTTACACAATGCAATGAGCGTCCGGTAGGGATGGAAGACGGTCAAATCGCATTCCAGATCGGCGACGAGGTAAAACTCCATTTCTGCCAGCTTCGAATTGTCAGAGGGAAACGACTTGACCCCATAAGGTTGCTCTGAATCCAAATGCATGCACGCCGTGAGATTCTGGCGAACCACTGCCGTCTACCCCCGACGGGAAAACGAGACGCACGGCTAAAGAACAAACGGGCTTCCGCGACGACGTTCTTGATGTGCACGGGCGACTCTTCAGCTTTCCCAGCGACATAACAGCAAGCAGCGATGACGACGAACGGGTCAGTTTCGCAGTACGCGTTCTTGATGTAAAACCTGCGAAAGAAGACGATCGCCGTCGCGATCACGCGTTGTCGGAAATTCAGCTTCTTGCCAAGTTTTGTTATAACTGTTGAAACAAATCCCGGTGTGTTTAGCTTGCCCCGTAGAGAAAATGGATTTGAGCGCACCATTGGCAAAGAAGATGGAAAAGTATGTAAAGTATTCGGGGTCGTCGACGTACTGGAGGTCGTCGGCGCGAGCTTGCTGGAGTGTTGCACGGTCAACGATCCATCGCTTGCTAACACGGCCCCGTGAGCTACTTTCTGCGTGAGGACTTGACCCAACCCGCGCACTAGTGTGAACTTGCCCAGAAATCGGTGGCCATGGATCGTTGTATACCTAGCTTAGAGTCTACAAGCAACAGGCCCAAGTTATGAAAGCTGGATAACTTGACTTCGAAGTTGGTACGGGGATGAGGATGAGGATGTTCAATTCTCACGGGCCCAAATCCAATATTCTGCAACAATCTATGTACAGTACACAAATCTCATCATGCATAGTGTTGGTCCCCTTCCATCATGATGTGTTATGCATTATCAGGTTGGTGTTTTGGTGGTAGAGGGCAAGTTGGTCCCAATGTCTTGCTATGCATTATGAGATAGTGTACTATATAGATGCAATAATACAACGAGTAACTAATCAGAATCATGCTTGCGCTTTTTTGCCTTAACTACCGCTACGAGGTCATCCAAGGTAATCATATCATGACGAATCCATGAGCCAAGACACATGAAAGCCCGAAATAAACGAGGAGACAACCGATCTCGTGTAAAGTGCTGCAAGTGCCGACTCTGTGAAAATACCCGCTCGACTGCAGTCGATGTTGCTAGATCATGGTTGTGACACCGTCAGCTCAGTTAGGAACACAATAAGATTCAAAGATTTACCTGGAACACTCAAGTAGTCCAATGCCATGCGGTGGAGGTTTGGATACTGCGCTTTATTGTTGATCCACCACCGAAGGGGATCTTTCACGTTCTCAACTGGGTGCCAGAGGTACTTGTAGAGTTCATCAGTAGGGGCTGAGGCCTGGGTGAGCGAGATGTTTCCAAAATCGTCTACAGCTGAATGATCCTAAAATAGAGTTAGCAAACATCGCAAATGGATTCCACGAGACGCTATACGTTGGTCTTGTTCTTGTTGGCGATGTTCGGGTTTGTACTAGATTCAGGAATAACCTGATCTTTGTAATGATCTGTCCACTTTGCACAGACAATATGCTCGGCGGTTTCAACCCATTCATCTCCCCAGTTATGTACTCGAAAGTATTCGAGCTTGAGGCCAGGATGAAGAACTGGAGAATTTTATTTTATCACGTCTCGCATCAATGAATGAGTTGTACATGCGATTAAATGTACCCATTGCAATCCAATAGACATTCGAGGTGTCTGTGATCTTCCAATAGCGGTCCATTTTGCTTCGCGCAAGTTGCATAGCCTGGAGAATGGCAGGATCGAAGTCTTGCTGCGACTGAAGGTTGAGATGGTTGTCAAGCCTGTCCATTGCAGGCACCACTGCAGCAATTGAGGCCGAACCTCGCGAAAAAAAACGCGTAGCTTGCTTATAGCGCTGTAGAAAATGAGCGACAAAACTAATGTTACGTTAGTGAGTGTATACATACCTCTAGAATCGAGACGAGTTCTTCGACTACCTTCCACTCTGCATCATCGAGCTTAAACTTGCAAAATTGTGGCAATTTCTTGTCGACAGTAATCTTGTCAATGACCGGCCTATAATTCAATGCAAAGCGTAGCATATCGTAGGTGGGGTTCCATCGGGTCACGACGTCACGGGGAATAAGTTTCGCCTTCAGGCCGTAATGCTCGCAGTGTGACCGCCAAATAGGAAGTGCCTTGGTTGTAGTAGCTGCCCAGTTAACGCATTCTCGACCGCTTCCCTTCCCCAACAACCCACTGCATGGTACTTGAGGTTCGCTGTAGAGGACTTGTCTCTGGAATCCTGGTATCGGCGCACGCCGTCGCTTGAGTTCTTGCACTTTTGTGCACCACATGGGAAGAAATGGACCCGGCGGCCGTCTAGATACTCGACGGATACAGCGTCTATCTTGAAAAATGAGTAAATTGGCGAGCGCCAGTGCGTCTTGAGATTTGCTAGATGCAAGAGTAAGCACCCTACTACCTCAACGTGAAGGAAAATCATCCCACCCAAGTCAGCCTCGTCATCATCCGGCTCGCTTAGTGGTGCTTCAGACTCAGTGTCGGTGGGCTTTTTGTGTTGTGGTACGGTGTCATTGGCATCATCGATAATGATAGTAGTGTTCGTGCGAGTAGGAACACTGTTTGTGCTGGCTTGCGACGAAGGCGAGGCTCTGAATTTTTTGAGGGATGGGGTCAGGATCGTGGCCTCCTTCAACTCGACGGCCTGCTGAGTCCGTTCGATGGCCTTTCCTGCTGTCTGAGTCGCCGCAGATTTCACAGAGTTGGCAAGAGACGAACGACCAGGTGTCAATGTCATCCTAGACGAGGAGTCTTTGTGAGAGGGTGACGAAGCCATGATAACAAAGAGTCTGCAGGACTCCGAGTTACGGGAGTTGTGTAACTGCGTCTCGATGTTCCGAACGCATCGCTGATTCTCTGGCTCCGTGTTGGTAATGTACCTTCATGCCAAGATTGGACTTATAAAAATTGATTGCGAAGTGGGGTTATGTCTTCAATTTTTACTTGTCTCAAGTGGATCCTGCCGCGAGTTGTGAACAGGAGAATCTGATCCAAAAAGGGCTAGGCTCATTTCAACGGCCCGTCGCGGTATGGCGGCGGGTTACAACGTACCCCGGGCCGTACCCCTACCCGTATCCGTGGTCTAGCACTGTCTGTTTTCTTGTCACTTAATTACACAGCGTGTTGTACATACTGGACATCTTGGATGCAAATACGTCCACAAGAGTTAATAGCCTGAGCGTGCATAATCGTTCGCCATCTCGACTACGTCGTCTGGAACTCATGACCCGATCTTAGCAGTATGGCGCGGGTTTGGTCAGAGCTTGCTCGAAGTGGCAAGGGGAGTAAGAAGTCTGCACCAGATGTCGAGGAGAACTCGACTCAATTCGCCCGGTATATGTTGAGGGATCTGGGACCAAGTCGCGATCAGTAGATAATCATTGACTGGACAGACTTTTAGCAGACCAAGTGCCCCGCCCCTTCGATACGACTCACGACCTGAATGCATCTTCCTGAGGACGGGTCGACAAGAGCGTCCTGTACGTCGCGAGGTCTGTGATCCATTACCTCCACATTACAGTCTGTCGGAACACATACTCACATGTAATCGTTCTTGTCACCAAAAATCACCCCGACGAGTGCCGTTGCGGACAGCTTGTTCAACGACTCGATGCCCCTCTGGGGACCTGTCATGTCCCCATACATGGTCTAGGAGAGATCACACACATTACGTCTTGCAAAACACAGGAATACCCACCGCTTCCTCTTCTCGTGAGCATGCCAGAGTCACTGCGTGATTCTCTGGTTCGTGTTCGCCTCCTTCGCACGTCCTCAGTCCATGTTGCTGCGCAGCAGCAGTCCTGTCATCATTCTGCTCGAACGTGTTATAACAGTGGATGAATTACCACGTAGCTGTCCAGGACGCTCGTATCCCAACGCGTTCTTTCGCGAAAATATCTTGATGCGCTCTGGCGACTAGGCCACACGTCGCGCCGTTCGTATGCGCCATTGATGAGATCGACTTGGAGGTCCCGCAACTTGTATATCCCTTCAGGACTAAGCAAAGGCTCGATTAAGATCAAGGCACAAAAATGAACTGTAGGCGCGAGCGTCGGCAAGATCGATCTGGGGTGCCGTTGAATAAATGAGCGTGTAACACGATCGGGTCAAACGGACATGCCCACGCCTCCAAGCGAATGGCCTATCCCAACTAGTTTTTCGCGCCGAAAGTTGACCGGGGTGGGGAACGTGGGACCACGTAGCATGAAGCGATGCGCTGCTTCGGCATATTTTTCGCACCCAACTAGACACCACGATACCCATCAACGTTCTGAACAACAAGGCAACTCGACGGGGTGTGCAGACTCACAATTACGGTAAAACGGGGGACGTTGGAGTGCGTGATCGTTCAGTGCGGCGGATTCGCCGTGGTTGGGACACTCGATGACCCATGCACACTTGATTTTCGGACGAATGGGGTGACCCCGATACTCCTGTATGTCCTCAAAGAAATGCTGCAAGGTAGGCTCCCAGGTTTCCTTGTGGAAGCTGGTGGAGTGTAAAAGGATCAATGTGAATGCACCCGGGTCATCCCAGTTGGCCTCCAATTCTGCGCGCCAGTACTGTTTGGCGGTGATATAGAGTGGGTAGTCTATATCGGGTTCGAGGATGAACTGACGCTGGAGCATTACAGGTTAGTTGGACAAAGTTGAAGACAGCATATGGGCACGGTTCAAAGATGGATATAGGATGTGGAGATACGCGGCAAGCAAGGCCTAGGGAAAAAGTAGCTATTTATTGCAGAAATTGGCGCCCAAGCCTGGTTGCATGTTGTGGTTACTCGTGAAGCTTTGAAGTTTGACTCGTTTGACACACGGGCCCTAACCATTCTGACTCTTCGTCCAAGAAAACGATGAACGATGTCCACAACGGTGCAAGGTACGAAGTTGATGCTAAGAGAGTCTAAGGTTGTCACTCTTACCTGGTCGTTATCATATGAAGCCGCCCCGAAACCGCAGAGGGAAATTCATACTGATGGGATGTGCCAGTCGGTCGTGTTTTCATCCGATGGACAAATTCTCGTTCGGGTTTCCCAGAGCTGTAAGGCGGCACAATGGCGAGTACTGAACGGTCGCGGGGTGGGGTCCTGGAAGGCCGACGCGAGCGCCGTGGCTGTCTCGCGTGACGGAAAGTGGCTCGTCGTCGGACGTGACGATGGCAAGTTGTCAATCTTGGATGCCAGGACTCTAAAACTAGTCGCGGAAACATTGAAACATCACAACCGTACGATCTCCGCGCTGGACGTCTCGCCGGACTCGTCTAGGGTTGCCAGCGCCTCACACGACGGCACGATCGTCCTGTGGACTATTCCTGCAGGGCGGCGGCTTTCGGGTCCTTTGAAGTTGGGCCTCGGTTTGGTCGACTGGGTCTCACATCTCCAGTTCTCTCCCGCCGGTGACCACCTTGCGGCATGTTATGATTCTCAAGACGGCGCCATCTACGTCTGGGACGTCTCCGGTGACAGGATGACTCAACGCTTCAAGGTCACCTTCGCATATCCCTCTAGGCTTGCCTGGTCGAATGATGGACAGCGGGTCTTTGTTGGTTCCATGAAGGGACTTGCTCTTATGAATGTGTCCACGGGCTCAATCAGCTTGCAACCAATCTCTTCTCCGAACCTTCACGTCTCGGGTAACAACAAGTTTCTCGTGCTCGGCAAAGATTTTGTCGGCGGCGTCCAGTTCCGGGATATCTTGACGGGTGCGCAGATTGGGCCGGTTCTTCATGATCATACCCCACTTGCCATCTCCCTCGACGGCAGTCTTCTTGCAACTGCTCGCTCTGCCTCAAGTACAATTTCCGTTTGGAGTTTGAGGGAGATCCTTCCGAGACACTATACCATCTCTGTAAGTATTCCGACTGCTCTGATATATCCAGCCTTTCAACAAAATGTAACTAACTACTGTCATCGCGTGCTCTTCACCAGTCCGTAAGTTGTTACTCAAAACAGACGAGCTCTAGGACTAATTCTTCGCATTGCATTGCTCTTGTTTTCAGCCTGTGAGTTGGCGTAATATCCCAAAGGCCAGCTAGTCTCTAATATTTCCTTTCTTGCGGATCTGGTTACTGCAGCTCATAGATGTTAGCGACGAGGCACTAGTCCCCTGGTTCGAAGGAAACTTGACAGAAGCCGACGAGACATTGTCGAAAGAGATTGTGCTTCATTTACATTCAAACCCTCATACATTTGCCAACCGCGGTCTTGTTCGAGCGCGAATAGGGAATTTGGATGTAGCGCTGAAAGATGTGCAAACAGTGATGTCGCCTCTCCTCCTCCTTGCGCTATGCTCATCGGAGTGCGCATCCAGGCAATTGACAGGGAGCCGACCGTTATTGCCCGAATCGCAAGGAGCATCGTGCTCTGCAGACAGGGG
>JBBPSC010001324.1:0-10535 GCA_038093395.1 Baorangia bicolor | reverse complement strand
GTATTTCTGACCGAGATTGGTCCAAGATTAAAGAACACAGGGATTCCAAGGGGAGTAATGGGCGTGATACGTGCAGTTCGGCGTGTATCGCCAAGTGTGGGACAGTACCAGGCAGGACTGCGAGGCTGCCCAGAGTCACCGGAGTAGCACTTGTCATATGGTCTTCATAAGCTGGGTAGAACTGTGGCTGTATGGTGTTACAAAGTTGAAACGTTGATGGATGAACTGACCAAAGTTTCACTGGCAAGCCATGGGAAAATATGGAGTACTTTGACCGTGTCGCTCTGATAGAAAGTACGCGTGCCGGCGCAGGCACGGCGAAAGCTCGGATACGAGTAAAAACGCCATCAAAGGAGGCTGTCATCACTTGAGGAGTGACTCCAGTGATCGATTCAGGACCCGGTTGCTAGTGAAGCAGCATCCGTCAAGTTTCAACAAATTCTTGGATCTTTTCTTGGAACCAGTTAACCCTGTGCCTGGTCCCTGTCATGGTCCCCGTGCCTATCATCGACTACGAGAACCCTTTTTACTGTCCGAACCCCCTACAGTTTCCTTCGATCAATGTTTCCGACCCGGATGCTGATTTCTCTACATCACCATTCTCTCGAGAATCACCAGTAACTTCGGCACACAAGCGCGAAGATGTGAAAACTCCGAACTACGGGCAGGGCACGAGCATCTCCAGCATATATGCGTTTGTTTGTGGTCGGAATCGTGTCACAGACGACCCCTCTAAAGAACCTGTCGTTGGAGGCAAGTCGGCGAGCTTCCCGTACGACTCAAGTCCCTGTGCCAGGTTCCCCTCTTCTTTGTGTGCAAGGGGTCCTGCTCGGAAGCGTGCAAGGTATACAAGCTCCGCAAAGGAGCTGAACTCGTTTGGGATCCCCGATCGCGAGTGGAAGGAATTCTGCAGCACCAGACAGGAATATTCATCTCCAGCCTTGTTGGCGTTCCCGTACCAGGATGAGCGAATTCATGAAGGATATGAAGAAATACCAGGTAATCTGATCGATTTACTTTCCTAAAACCGTGCCTTCTTGTCCATCCCTTCACCGCTAACACGCAGGTAGTAGCCTCTGCTCCCGAACGCGGCATAGAGGATGGAGTGACAACGCGGACACTGCTGTTACGCCTCGATGAAGTTTTTCCCCGAATGGGTTTAGGAGAGGCAGCAGATTCCGTTCGGCACATTTGGCCAGAGACCAACGCTCAATATCGTTCTGAACGCCACCAAGCTCTTGTCGATTTGCTTGGAGAAAGAGGTATCCTCCTAGATATCTCTACTTTACAAGTAAACTTGACGCCCCCTTCAGGTGCTCTGAATGAGTATGCATTGAGTGCCCTTCATGACGCAGAATTCCGTCGTCTGGACCTCGGGCCTACGATGCGCGGTGTCAACGAATTGGACTGGCCTCGGGGTGATGTTATGCGTGGTACGAACCTGACCTTCTCTTGAGTAGCATAACTCCGCATCTGCCGTAGTATTTAGCCAGCCGGGGTGGTTTAAGCACCTCAAGACACTTTCCTTCGCGGGAGGACGCTTCCGGGACGACTTTGATCTTGCTTGTATCCAACCACTTCGGCAGATGGAGAAGCTCGTCCTGGCAAATACCGGTATTGGGAACGAAGGGTTCGCTCGAAAATTTTGATGTCTTCTCAGGTCGACAACATGGGCTTCTTTAGGGTATTCCACATTGTGGCTTTGAAACACAAGTTGCGACACCTCGACTTGTCTGGGAATCCCTTGATCAATGATGACTCGATACCTGCTCTCATATTACTCGAAAACTTGCAATATCTCTCCATATTCGGGACAGGCGTCTTGATGCCTGGACTTCGCAAACTGGCGGTAGCCATGAAAGGAAGTGGGCGTGTTGTGAACGTCAAGATCCCTAACGTGTGCAAGGACTATATCAATGGTGGGCTGACGATAGTTTTGTGCCTTTTCATGCTCTGATCATACCGTCAGGCATGCATAGGCAATACCTTCTGCACCCAGCACCTCCGCTCATTTCAGATCCTGGCATTACTGGCATGTTATCCATGGCAGCTCTCGCGCGCAATCTCGAGGCCCATGCGGCCATCAACTCGACTATAGTTTCCACTGGACCGCGCAACGAGATGGAGGAGAGGCTTAGGAGGATTCTGGAGGTGAGAAACCTCGACCTTGATGTTCGAGAGATGCTAGTTGGACAGGACGGGGCAAAACAATTGAGTTTGAATAGAGCGTGAAGCACTCCGGTTTGCAGAATGTTTGGTGGTGTACTTTACCTTTCGCGTTATAAAGCTGCCCTACCAGTACCGAAACCCAATGAAAGACGGTCGGTCGATCCTTCTCCCGCTATGTCCTGTAAGCGCCTGTGGCAGAATACGTCTTGCTAGTTCGAAGGGAAAGACGGAATCGCGTTTCTTGTCAATACAGCAAGATACTCATACATTCGTTCCACGACGTTCATGAATGAAACACATGCTTGAAAACCGAACCACTTCCCACGACTTCGCTTGCTCCTCGTCTGCTCCCACCTAGACGACTTCCAAATCCAAGCCCTGCAAGTAACCGTCTTTCTCTTGCATGGTTTGATAAATCTCCTTCAGGTTTGTCGGTGACTTGATCAAGCAAAGTTCACTTTCTATGTCGTTCCAGACATAATACTTCGTCTCTGAATCCTCGCTATGTCTGCACTGCAGCAAGAACATGACGTCGCCAAACTTGGGATCACGAGTGAGGAGGGGTCGAGCATCTGGTAAATTGTAGTCCGTCTCTAGCGATTCTTTGAGGTCTTCATCGCGACCTCGCCAGTAGTAATCAAGGTGCATGTGCGCGGGATCATTAGTCCAACCCTTTGGAGGCGCGAGGCTCGCAGCTTCTCCCTCTGAATTGTTCACAGCTGGAGAAGTTATAGTGCCAGATGGTACAGCGAAGTGGTTAATAGGATCGGCGAGTGACATTGATGAATGACCAATCTGATAGCTAGGGGAGAAGAGCGTCAGATGTAGGAGAAGAGGAGCATAATGCATGTAGACGCACCGCGATAATGGCACCGGTGAGTGTTCGAGAGAGGAAATGCACTGATTCGTGGAATAGCTGACACCTCGAGCTCCTTACTGGGTCGGCGGCAAGTCGCGAGACTAACAATTGTGGGAAACCGCAATGCACTTTCCAATCGTAAAATTCCGTTCCTGTACATGTGTTTCCACTGACTACTCCGATGGCTTAACGACATCCAGCTTCAACCCCTTCAAGTATCCCTTGTTGTCTCCAAGCTTGTTTATGCTTGCCCGAATCTCGTCTATCCCCAGTGCATCAATGTGGCAAACCGAACCCTCTATCCCGTTCCAAACATAATAGGCCGTCTTCCCAGACTTGGGTACGGCCTGGAAGATGAAAAGGACATTTCCGTATTTGGGGAGGTGAGTCCAGAGAGGTTGAGCATTCTTGAGGCCGTAATTCTTGTTCAACATGTCTTTGATGTCACCGGAAGTACCGGCCCAGTAGTAACTTTTGTCCATGTAGGCGTCCTTATTAGTCCAGCCTTCAGGAGGGTCATTGGATTTGATAACTTCAGCCGCAGCAATGGATGATGACATATGGGCTGGTGATCTGTCACATATACGATAGGAGTCAGGGTCGCGGAACGATGTCAATGAGACGACATGGACGCACTGTTTACAGACGAACTGTGGGTCGAATGCAAGGTATGAAATGGGGCTGCTGTGCGTTAGACCGTGACCCTCACTCTTTTGTACCTAGACGAGGCCCCGCTACATCAGGAAATGTACGTTACATGTGCCGCGCCATCGATAAGAACATATGGCATCACCATCCGATATCCAATTTTCACTGCGAATGCGTTTTCGCGTTGAATGCAAGGTACGAAAATCCGTTCCATCGCTTCCCATTTGTGGTACTATTATTCGATTTATCGGTATACCACTCTGGTCTCGATGTTGGACGAAAAGAAATCCGTGCCGGACCAGGGCACTCTGGAACCAAGCGTTTAAGGTCAGTACAAAACTTTGGTAAATCTGTTGTGACATCGAGCCGTTCCAACCCCATCTCTTTGGCGCAACATCGACCTTTATTTGGATACTCTCTGTGCGTAAACTATATTACAATCGTGAAGTGTCTCTAGATGGTGTTAATTCCGGCTGTCACCGAATGTCGGCTGTATCCACCTGCTTATTGCCACCAGATCCTGTGTTCTCAGCGAGAAGCGGCGCTGTGGAGAAAACCTGATAGGTTGGAAATGTTGTACATCGGACGCCCAGCTTAGCCAAAGTGCTGCGGATCCGAGTCGATCGCGATGGAGCAAAGGCTAACGCTTTAGCGCTTACAGGACGTTGGCCACCGTTAATTCGAGTGCACTAGCCTGGCACATTCACTGGAATTTACACAACAGTTTGGTATAACCCCATCCATCTTTACCTTACCTAGTTCACAGTGACAACTTACACTCAAGTGTCTCAGGTCCGTAACAAACAGGTATTGCTTTCAATTTGAATTGCCTCTGTGTTGCTCCGTTGGGTCGGCGCAAGCCAGATCATGATCATTATCTGTTCAAGCGCTGAACCCTCCGCCAGCGGAGATTGGGTTGGGAACATTCTGATGGAATTTTGCTGCTGAACGGAGTTCCGACTAGCGTTCATAGCGGATAACAAATTCGGTTACGTGCACGATTGATAAGCCCATGCTGTATATAAAGTCCCCCTTCGTCGATCGAGCCTCAAGCACTGTGCGCGATCCCTCGGTCGCGCCTTTCGACATGCCATTTCAGCCGATCTCTGCATTCAACAAGAAGCTTGACTTCAAAGATGCTTATGGTTGGGATGTGACCAAAGTACCTAACCCCCCATCTTCTTACCTCGTGACTTGGTGTTCTGATCCTCGTACAGATACTTGATTTTCTTAGCAAAGTCGCTGCCAAACCAGAAGAGTACGGGGCCCCAGCCGATCGCAAAGCAGATTTCAAGGTGCTGTACGATCATATCAATGCGCTGAAGGCGTAAGCACTACGACGACCGTGTAAAGTACTCAGTTATGATTCGATGGTTTATCTAGCCCCAATGGTACAAGCTACGTCACACCTACACCAGAGCAACAGATATTGCGCACTTCCGCGAAAACTCCTACATTGGATCCGACTAAGTTAATTCCGTGGACGCTCAACAGCCATGAAGAACGATACTTCATCCTCTTTGACCTCCTCGGGGTTTTCCTCTCTCTTATGGGTCCGGCACCGGACAGCGCTACTTCGAAGGATTACTTCCTTCCCCTGGTCGTTATCTATACGAGATGGTGTGCAAAGTTAGCACGCAGCAAGAGCTTCACGCCCACTATTTCTCAAATTACTTGGACGAGTAAAGATAAGGGTAAAACTTTGTATTCTTTCCTTGGTACCAGTGCCCAGGGATACGTAAAGGACGAGCAGTGGAAAACCCTTGTGGGGAAGACACGTCACGACTATCTTCTCGGTATTCTGCCGAAGGATTACAAAGACTGGGGAAAGTCCCCTTCGATAGATAAGAATGGAAACTCAGGGACCAACTTTGGAAACTGCGCAGAGACATACCCGTTCCTATACATTTTAGCGTCAGTCAATCTCTCGCGCGTTACCTATGCTGCTCATATGTTGAAATATTTGATACAGGGACAAGGATCTCGCACAGAATACCTTTGGTATTTCGCTCAGGGTCTCTAAGATTACCGGCGATACATACGACGGAAAAAAATATTGGGAGGAAGGCCCTATGTTGCCGCCTTGTGAATTGAACTGCCAGAAATTGATGGAGTGGTACGGTGTTTCCAACCGCCTCCCGCAGTTCGAGCTCTGGAAAACATGATCGGCGTCATTGGGCGAAATGGGTGGGTTGTGATAGAGCGCCGGCATGATTATTTCAATCTCTGTTCCATCGGTGTAAACGTGTCTGTATCCATTCGATGACAAAGGAATTTTCATGTATTCTCAGCCCCCTTGATGGATTTCTTGTTCCCGGTCTTGCACGAAAGCAGCAACTACATCCATATCTTGCAACGATTGGGAGATTAGACCGTGGGGGACTGTTGAGAATTCAACGTTCAACGAGATTAATTTGTGCTATCCTAACATTGAGAAAGCGACCAATTGACGCAACACGATTCGGCCACATCCAAACAACTACAAACGGCGCGGTCGGGCGACTGCAGTGGGCATACTGAACGGGGTAACGACTTCTAGTTTCAGCCCCTTCAAGTATCCCTTCTTATCTCCAAGCTTGTTTATGCTCGCCCGAATCTCGTCTATCCCGTGCGCATCAATGTGGCAAACTGACCCCTCTATCCCATTCCAAACATAATAGGCCGTCTTTCCAGACCTGGGTACGGCCTGGAAGATGAACAGGACATTGCCATACTTGGGGAGGTGAGTCCAGAGAGGCTGAGCATCCTTGAGGCCATAATCCGTATCCAGCATATCCTTGACGTCACCGGAAGTACCAGCCCAGTAGTAACTTTTGTACATATAGGCGTCCTTGTTAGTCCAGCCTTCAGGAGGGGAGTCGCTGGCTTTGATAGTTTTTTTACTCAAAGCAGTCCGGGCAGAGAATGATGACATAGCCATAGCGGTGGGTTAGTGATCTGTTAGCGTATACGATCGGAGTCAGGGTCGCGGAACGACGAGGTCAACGAGAAGATACGGACGCACTCTTTATAGACGAACTGTGTGTCGAATGCAACCTATGAAATGGGGGCACTCTTTTGTACCAAGATGAGGAACCCTGCGACGCTCCGGCGCTACCATTCTGTAGCATGGGAGTATCAGCCTGTATTTTGGGAGCAAGGGCACTTGTGGAGTTCCCGTTTCTTTGCGCCTTATCACTGCCCTATCTCCACTTGTTGGAATATATAGGACGACTTGGTGAATTCCTTTCCATTCCTACGAAGTCCGGCACGAAACTGCCACACCCTTCCGTTGACTATAATTAAACAGGCGTCTCGGTTGGTGGTGAGCACAAGGTCAGTTGTCTGCTGACCCCACCGCTGGCCGAGATTGGATTCCATGAGAACGATCCAGTCGCGTGGGCTTCTGGAATCCATTACTCCAATGAAAGTGCTATCAAGCATAATGAACCGGGAGTCCCACCGCAAAGCACTGCAAGTTCACCGTATATAAAGCCCACCCTTGTTGTGTCCCAAGAAGCACCCAATTGCACAATCCCCAACTGAGTCTCACTTTCAAAATGGCTGCATTTCAGCCCATTCCTGCATTCTGCAACCAGCTTGAATTCCCGAGTGCTTATGGTTGGAATGCGAACCAAGTATCTAACATCCTATCTTCTTACCTTGTGGCTTGGAGTTTTGATCTTCGTACAGATACTCGATTTTCTTAGCAAGGTCGCTGCCAACCCAGGTAATTATGGGGCCCCAGCCAGTCGGCAAGCTGATTTCAATGTGCTAAAGGACAACATCAATGTGCTTAGGGTGAAGTAAGGATTGCGCTCATCATCAGATGGACTCCCTTTTCACGACTGACACACATTTAGTCCAGAGGGGCCAAAGTTCCTCCAACCAAAGCTGGAGCAACAGTTCCTGTGTAAGGAGAACCCCCTCGCAGTAGATCCAACTCGGGCAATTGGGTGGACCGTCAACACTATTCAAGAAAGATACTTCATTATCTTCGACCTCCTCGGCGCTTTCCTCTCTCTCATGGGTCCAGCACCGGCTAATGCTACCTCGAAGAACTATTTCCTTCCCCTTGTTGTTGTCTATGCGAGGTGGTGCTCCGCATTGGCGTGCGGTGTGAAGGTCATGCCCACTGTTACCCGGATCACTTGGGCGAGTAATGACAAGGGCAAAACATGGCACTACTTCCTTGGGTCAAGCTCCGCAGGATTCGATAAAAAGCCAGCAACTTATAAAGAGCTTGTGGGACGAGTGTGTCATGACTATCTTCAGGGTATCTTGCAGGCACCGTGGTTGAACTACAGACAGTCCCCTTCGAGGGATTCCAATATGAATGGCAATTCAGGGACCAACTTTGGGAACTGCGCTGAGACATACCCATTCCTCTACATTTTAGCATCAGCCAATCTCGCGCGTGTCATCTATGCTGCTCGCATGTTGAAATGTTTGATACAGGGACCCGAATCTCGCACAGAATACCTTTGGCATTGCGCTCAAGGTCACTAGTACTACGGGCGCTACATACAACGGACAAAGTTATTGGAAGGAAGACCCTATGTTGCCACCTTGTGAACATAACTGCCAACAATTGATGAAGTGGTATAGGGTTTTTGACCACCTCCCGCATTTCGAGCTCTGGAAAACATAATCAGCATCGCTGGGCAAGATGGATTGATTGCGATGGAACGCCAGCGTGGTTATTTATATGCCTGTTCCATTGGTGTAAATTTGTCCGTCCATTCAATAACAAAGATATTTTCATGTATCCTCTGCCCCATCGACAGTTTAAATTTCCTGGTCTTGCACGAAAGCAACAACTACATTCGTATCTTGCAACAATTGAGAGACCGGAAGATGCGAGATTGTTGAGATTTGTGCTCAGTTTGTGCTATGCTAATATTGAGAAAGTGGGTAGTGACTATCCTGAGGCCTCCCATTGGATGCTTCCTCAGCGTTTCAACAACCAGGTTAACACGGGCACAAACACAAACACGAACATGAACACGAAAGCGGAGTTACCGTTACTAAACGCCTCGCCTGTGGTAAGACCGATACTCATATTCGATCCTGGATGACCGTGAAATCTCCATAAACTCGTTGGTTCAAATTGACTCATATCACCCCCATCGAATAGCATCAGGCAATGTCCAATTTAGCTACCATCCGTAATGCCTCCTCCACTATGACTTTAGGGAACTCGTACTGGATCCAGTGCCCCGCCCCTGGGACCATGACAGGTCGAATGTGAGGGTAAGCATGAAGATCTTCAACTGGGCAAAGCTTATTGATATTAGGATCTGCAACTACAACCGTTACCTTGCACTTCTCCGGTACGGCATTGAAGTAATCGAAAAAGTACCATGGTCGGTTTTGCTGTCGGGAGTATGCCAATTCAAATCAGCACAAGTCCACCAAGTATGGACAGCACTGGTGGCCTCTTACGTTCAAGATATCGTGTATGGCTTCGACGAAACACAGACGTGTTCCGAGCTCCCTATAGATGTTTTCTTCGCGCATCCACAGGGGATTTTCAGCCGCATAGGCTTCTGCTGGTTTAACGTCGATGCAGGAGTCGGTAAATATGCGATCCAGAAAATCGAGCTTCTCTGGCATGAGTTGCATAGGAGGGTCGACGAGTAGGATCGCTGTCGGGTGTGGCGAGGGAAGATGTGGAAAGAGACTTAAGGCCGTGACTGCACCCAAGGAGTGACCGATGACCAGGGAATAGTTCCTTGCCTCAAGATAGGGGCTAAGATCTTTCGCGATGGTACTGAGGTGGTAGTCGATTGACACTCTGGATCCATGCCCGACGAGATTGGGAGCGGTAACGAAGTAGCCTGATGTCATTGAGCACCTTCGAGCGCCGTGATCTAATACAGCGACCAAGTCATACCTTGAGCAGCCAAGGAGGATGCTACACGGTGCCACGTATGGGAGGATGATGTTAATCCATGGATCAAAAGTGCGTGTTTGGTGGCAGTAGGCGAACCCCACGTTGTAGCAGAGGGAACACTGGTCATGATGGTGAAGATGGAGGTTAAGTACTCATTATGCAATTACTTTTCATTTCTGCACGGACTGTATGTGCAAGCAATGACAAGCATGACCTTGGGAAATTCGATGACGAGTCCCCTTCGCCGTCTTCGCTGATCGGAGCCTCACCGGCACCTCCCAGTTCTATTCTCAATACACTCTATCGTACGATTCCCGTGATTTCACTGTCTACTTCAAAGGCGCAACAACCGCCAGCTTCAACCCCTTCAAGTATCCCTTGTTGTCTCCAAACTTGTTTATGCTCGCCCGAATCTCGTCTATCCCCAGTGCATCAATGTGGCAAACTGAACCTTCTATCCCGTTCCAAACATAATAGGCCGTCTTCCCAGACTTGGGTACGGCCTGGAAGACAAACAGGACATTGCCGTACTGCGGGAGGTGAGTCCAGATAGGCTGAGCATTCTTGAGGCCGTAATCTGTGTTGAGCATGTCCTTGATGTCACCGGAAGTACCAGCCCAGTAGTAACTTCTGTGCATGTAGGCCTCCTGGTTACTCCAGCCTTTAGGAGGGTCGGTGGCTTTGATAGCTTCACCACGAGCAGGGGGTGACATAGCAGATGGGTTGGTGATCTGTTAGTGTATACGATAAATGTCAGGTGCGTGGAAGACGAGGTCGATGAGACGACATGGACGCACTATTTACAGACAAACTGTTGGGTCGATTCCAAGATGTGAAATGGGGGGTTGCTGTGCGTTAGACCCTTATTCTTTTGTACCAAAATGAGGGCTCCGCACTAACTTGAAATTAAGCCATCATGATCACGCCAATCGTGTCACTCTTCTGGTAGTGCTGCCACTCGTTTCAATAATATGGGCTAACATT
>JBBPSC010001323.1:0-10536 GCA_038093395.1 Baorangia bicolor | reverse complement strand
CTTTTCCCCTCAAGGGTCCCAGTAGTAGTACTCCTCCACCTCTCTTCATCACCTTAGGTCTTAGCCTTTCTTTCTGTGCAACCTTTGAGCTTTACGCTTTGAGGGTTGTTTCAATGAGGATGTGGCAGAATGGAACATAAGAAGCATGGCATGCATTCAACGCATGTAGAATGGAAGAGAATACTAGCCTGCACGGTGATGAGTGAAGAGGTGAAACCGTGCTAGGTATAAGTGGATCTTAGATCTGGTAGAAGTGAGTGTCCATTGCGCGAAAAGTTCTAAGTCCAGAAGATTAGATAAAGTGTTCATGATAGTTAGATGATTAGATCTGATAAGATCACGTGACACAATAAGATAAGATCAAAAGATAAGATAAGGGAGAAAAATGTTAGACCCGTAACAGACAGCGCACTTTATCCTCCCCTACTCGAGTTATGCCCCCATCCTCTCGACTCCCTAGAGCCTGTGCAAACTCCCTCACTGTGTGCTTCTATTGTTTCAACCAGGGACATTTTCAAAAGGATTGCCCTACATATTCATGTCCCCACTGCCGCCAGATTTGCCCTGGACATCTCACTCAAGATTGTCTCACCATCCAATGTGGCAGTTGTCTTAACTAGGGCCACTCTGACTGACACTGTCCCCATCGTAACTGTGCAATCTGTTCTCAGGCAGGACACGTGGCAGACGACTGTCCTTTTGACCATCTCTCCCCCTCTCAGGCACACACCATCCACAGAGGACCCTCTATCCCCAGCATCTGAGCTATGAAGGTGAGGGCATTTTAC
This sequence comes from Baorangia bicolor, assembly GCA_038093395.1. NCBI lineage: Eukaryota > Fungi > Basidiomycota > Agaricomycetes > Boletales > Boletaceae > Baorangia > Baorangia bicolor. The sequence goes on along the minus strand of JBBPSC010001323.1, from coordinate 9,748 downwards.
TATTGAGCCAGGAGCTCAAAGGTACGAAGGGGGTAATGTTATGCTTTTTCCCCTTTATCGTTCTATCTATCTCGTTACCTCTCGACTTGTCACTCGCATGTGGTGCAGTAGGTCAGCTTCTATCACTTCCGCTTCATTAATCCTCGCTGACCCCTCTGATATTGTCATCACTTATCTATTCCCATAATTTCTCTACATGGACTTATCACTTCTCTGCAGTCGCCTCTCTTATGACAACGAGTTCTCCTACTTTCCATCACTTTCTATTTTCTTTGTAAGCCTGGTCTGTGCACCTCCTCTTCCCACTTATTTAAACCTATGCTGTATCGTTTGTATCTCCATTCTTGATCTATGCTATACAAGCATACTTTCTTGAATCACCTGGAAGTCAAGCTTCCTCTCCTAAGTCCTTGTCCTCATCTCCAAGCGTGACTTAGTGTCAATACTCCTCTCCTCGTCCAAGACCTAGTAACCCTAGGCACCCTCATATAAAGTCCCAGCACCCCTGGGCATCCTTGTTAGTCTCTTTGAGACTCCCTCATCCTAGTATCTCGTTATCCTCGCAGCTTCTCAGACGTCGGTCTCTTTGTGAGCATCACCTGTGGAGTATCCCTGTTGAACAAAATTCCATTGGTACACTTTGCATAACAATCAGAGGGAGTTGATGATTTGATATGGCAGGCAAGGGAGAGATCAAGGGCATTAATGATGACTGGGTCAGGAAGGATCACATAGTCCACGTTGTCGGAGGAGGTGTCAATATCATCTTTGCGAGAAAGCATCAGCAGGGCCCATCTGAGAGCCTGGGGTGACAGCCCAGATGATGTTGAAGTCTTGGGGGAAGAGAGCCCATCAGGCTTGACAACAAGAAAGTTTGTGAGGATCTCGGATATAGGAGAGGTTTTTATGGTCAGTGATGATGGTGACTGGATGGGGAGTGCCTTGAAGGTAATGTTTCCACTCATCAAGGGCATAGATAACTGCGAGGAGTTCCCTGTCGTAGATGTTGTAGTTTCACTTGGCAGAGGAGAAGGTCTTGGAGAAGTAGGCCGTGGGCTTCTTGTCACCATTTGGGTCAAGCTGCATGAGGACTGCTCCTGCGGCGAGGAGGGAAGCATCTGTCATAACAAAGAAGGGTTTGGTAATGTCAGGAATGGCAAGGACTGGGGCAGTACAGAAGATCTTTTGAAGGGAATCAAAGGCCTTTTGCTGGAGGGGGGTCCAGGCCCACTTCTCATCCTTCTGGGTGAGGAAGGTCAGAGGGGAGATGATGTTGGAGTAGTTAGGAATGAACTTCCAGTAGAAGTTGGCAAAACCAAGGAAGGATCGTACTCCTTTAACAAAGGTAGGGGGTTTCCAGTTGGTGATGGAGGAGAGCTTCTTTGGGTCCATGCAGACAAGCCCTTGTCTGATGATGAGGCCTAAATATTCCATGGTGGGGGCATCAAAGGCGCATTTGGAGATCTTCAGGAAGAGTTTGAGCTCTCAAAGGTGTTGGAGAACACAACAAGTGCATTCATGGTGAAGGGAGAGGGAACCCATGGTGGCAATACCAATGTCGTCCATGTAGATCTTGAGCCAGCAATCAGCAATCATATTGGCGAAGTTGTGGTTCATGAAAGCCTGGAAGTGAAACAACCCAAAAGATCAACGTAGACCAGTTAAGGTCATCATGTCCTCAAGTCGCCTCCATCAAACTGCAGTGGAGAAAAGAAAGTGTAGCCATTGTATATGGATGCAACCCGTAGTGTAGACCAACTAAGGTTGCAACGAGTGATATTGTTCCTCCTGGATCTTGTGGGGAAAAGACCAAGAGAACTAGACTAGCATTCTCTGGCCGTTGCATTCAAGTTTATATACTACATGTTTGTGTACACCTGTGTATGTCTAATCTACGATATAGGAGCAACATGTGCATAGGGCATGGTGTGGCAGCATAGCCATAAAATGGAACCAAAGCATAACATGAGGACCACATGAGGATGTGGCAGAATGGAAGTAAAGAAGCATGGTATGCATACAATGCATGTAGAATGTAAACATAGCCTGCACAGTGAAGAAGTGAAAGGATGAAACTGTGCTAGATGTAAGGGGATCTTAGATCCGATAGAAGTGAGCATTTATTGCGCGAAAAGTTCTAAGTCCAAAAGATTAGATAGAGCATTCACAATAGTTAGATGCTTAGATCTGATAAGATCATGTGACATGATAAGATAAGATCAAAAGATAAAATAAAGGAGAAAAATGTTAGGCCCATAACAGGAAGGTGCTAGGGGTGTTGCAAAATCTAAAGAACATGACTGTGGATTCAAAAAGGCCAAGGGGGGTAATAAAGGCAGCTTTCCACTGGTCTTCTTCCTTGATACAAATATTGTTGTATCCCCATCAGATATTGAACTTGGTGAAGTATGTGGCGTCCTTCATGTCGTTGATGAGCTTGGGTATGAGTGGTAAGGGGTAGACATTTTAGACAGTGTGGGAGTTAAGATATTGATAATCTTGGCAGGGTCGAAGCAATCCATTGCTTTTAGGAACAAAGAAGAAGGGGGAAGCCTGGGGGGACTTTGAAGGGACAATGTGACTGGTCTTCAGATGTTCTTCAACAAAAGCTTTGCAGGCTTCCTTTTCAGCTGGGTTAAGAGGATACACCTTGGCCACCTTGGGGGCGAAAGTATCTCTGAGCTCAATGGTATGATTGAAGGACCTATGGGGAGGGAGTTGGGAGTGCATTGCTTCAAAGAATACATCTGTGTAGTCCTTGCAAAAATCAGGGATAGACACTTCCTTAGGTTTTTCGGCAATGTTGAGTTGGGTTGATATGGTGACCTTGTTGATGTGTTCCCTTTCAGTTCCATTCGAGGGAGGATACTCACATGGAGACCACTCAACCCCTTGGGGATACCGTTGGGCGAACAGGGTGGTGATTTCATGATCAGGATCAGGGTCAAACCAATTGGGGTAGAAGGGTTCTTCAGAAGTGGTAGGGTCAAAGTCGAGGGTAAAGTGTTTCCAGTTGATCTGAGGGTTCCATTTCTGGAGCCAGGGCATCCCAAGTATAACCTGGGAACGACTAAGGTGAGTGACCATGAGCCTTTCAGTGTCAGAAAACAAGTTAGAATAGATGGGAATGAAGACATTGTTCTTGATGGTCCCTTTCTGATTGGGGGTTCCATCGATGTTATAAGCAATGATGGGGCTGGGGAGTGGTGAGGTTTTGAAATTTCCAGGGGCTAAAAGTTGGGGGTTGATGAAGTTTCCAGTTGCACCAGAGTCAATGAGGGTGGTGGTTTTGACAGTTTGGTTCTTTCCTTGTAGCAAGATGGGAAGATGTAGGGTTCTGTCATTCTTTGGTGCTACAAGTACATGGTTCATTGTAAGGAAAGGAGATATCAAGGTGGCTTCCCTTCTTAAAAATCCCATGCTTTCTGGATGTGTGACAGGGATACCGAAGCAATTTCTTTGGATGGTTCTTTATAGCAAGTCTTGAGAACAGCAAGGATCTCTCCTTCATTTTTGCCAGAGGTTTTGAGCGAGTTGACATACTCGTTGAGGTGGGAGCAGGATGGGGCAGGGGCTTCTTCCTTGGGAGGGGAAGTTTCAGTGGTGCAAATGTTCTGGGGACATTGAGGTGGTTTCAGGAAGGTAGAAAACTGGGTGCAGTTCAGAGCACTATGGCCAGGTTTGTGGTAGTGGAAGCAGAGCTTATCTCTGATGCATCTAGCTCGATTGGCAGGAGTGAGTTTGGTAATGGTGACAGCATCAACATCCATAGCATTGGGGTCCTTTACAGGGCAAGGAGAGAACGAGGGTTGGAGGTGACCCTTCCTGAGGGCAAGGATGTGCATCTTCTGTGTATGGAAGGTCTTGGCTTGCTTAATCCACTTGGAGAGCGTGGTAGGGGGGGTGGACATGGAGAGGATCATGCCAACGAGGTGTTGGTCTAGTCCAATAGAGAACTGGTTAGTGAGGGTGACTTCATTAGTGATTCCTGCTTTATAGACAAGGTTCTGAAAGTCGGTGATGTACTGTTGAAAACCATCGTCTAAAGTACCATCAGGGAGGCAAGTGGACTTCTGGGTGAGCTTGGTGAGGTTTAAGCAAGCAGTGAACTTGGTATCAAATGGGTAGAAGGTGGTTTCGAAGTTGGAGGTGAAGTAGTCAAAGGCCTTTTCATTATTGGGGGTAGCCGAGTTGGCCATCTTGTCGTACCACATCTCAGCAAAGGAGGTGCCTCTTCCTGTGCTCATCTTGTTGAGGGTGGTCATGATCTTGTCACTGTCAGTGGTGTACAGGGAGGTGTTGAGGGCGAAGTAAGCCCTCATGGCTTTGATCCATCAGGGGGCATCGTTAGACTGGCCAGAAAAGTCGGCTGGAAAAGCAGCCTTAAGCTCAGGGTTTCTGGTGGACATGGTTGGCGATGTGGGGTGAGGTGAAGATGCTGGGGGTGTAGATGCTCTAGGTGGGGGTGCTAGTGGTGTTGACAACCTGGGTGGTCCAAGGACTTGACATTGTCTGAGGCTGGGTAGGGCAGGGATTTCTGGTGTGGCAAGGTTCTCTACGTTGGGAATTTCGATGTTGCTGTTTTTGTTGTTGCTGTGGAATAGCCTAAAGCGACTCGTGGTGACTGTGGTAAAGGTCCTTCACCTGAGGAGGTGGGACCATGGAGATTCTTGATCTTTTGTTACGCAAAGTGTACCAAAGAGGTCTCATTCAACAAGGATACTCAACAGGCAATGCTCATGAAGAGACTGACATCTGAGGAGCTTCAAGGATAACAAGATACAAAGGACAAGGGAGTCTCTAGCAAGATGAATGGAGATGCCCAGGGGTGCTGGGACTTGTACTAGGATGCCTAGGGTTGCTAGGTCTTGGACAAGGAGAGAAGCATCGATGAGAAGTCATGCTTAGGGACAAGGACAAGGACTTAGGAGGGGAAGCTTGACTTCTGGGTGATTCAAGAAGGTATGCTTGTATAGTGTAGATCAAGAATAGGAAACTACAAGCAGTACAGCATAGGTTTAAATAGTGAGGAAAGCGCGCACAGACCAGGCTGACTAAAAGAATGGAAATGGATGGAAGCTAGGAGAACTTGTCGTTGTAAGAGAGGTGACTGTGGAGGGAGATAAGTCCAAGCAAGGAAGTTAAGGTAACAAATATGTGATGACAATATTGGAGGGGTTGGCGAGGATTAATGAAGCTGAAGAGATAGAAGCTGACCTACCACACCACATGTGAGTGACAAGTCAAGAGACAACGAGATAAGTAGAGCAATGAAGAAGAAAAACCATAACACAGACAAAGTAGTAGCTGTCATTGGCAATGACAAAAGGAACATTACTACTTTTGATACTCGGTTTCTGATTTGTTCTCTTGATTAGTGGTACTCAAAGATCTAGCCAAGCCAACTAGTAGTCCACTAGTACACTGAGTTTTGTTACAAAAGTTGTGTTGCGAACCCTTCCCAATTAAGGTGTCAGGCCAACAATTGTGCACAAGGACCATCTCTTCCTTGCAGTGCTCACTAGCACTGGTGGGATGATAGTCAAGGAGCCAGTAATCTTAATCTCCTGTCTCAATGCTAAACCCCTTTGCAAAGGTAGTGATGCATGAATGACCAGCGAAGACAAGTGGAAACAACTGAGGTTTTCAGCTGTTTACACCTGCTTTATATATTGTTACACTTGTATGCACAGACCATGCTGTGTTACAGATAAGATGTACATATATGGAAACTAGTGATAAGGGTGTGTCCAAGATAAAGCAGCTTTTGTGTCATGAGGTATAAATACTGACATATGTGAATGAAGTGTGTTCTGATTAGGGACAGAGTCTAGATTCTGTCACCTGACTTTCCCACAGTCATGTGCTTTGGATCACATGACAATCAAAAGTTTTGTAATCACATGCTTGGGCCACATGACTATCAAAAGGTTTTAAATGTTGAAGTTCAAAATAGTAATGTAAATAAGTAAAGTCTTTAGTGGTGTCCATAACAAGTTGCACATCAACTTTGACAAAGCATATAATTTTGATCTCCACTTGAACATTTAGATGCTTCCACAGCACAGCATATTTCCAAACATGGAGTTATCTGACAAATCCAGCCCCAGCACAGCAGCCACTATTATCAAACCAAGGCTGCTCATTGGTGGAAAATTCAAACTCTGCTTAAAATTCACAAACATTACTCAAATATACCAAGTCCCTTTATCTAGCTGGTTCTCCCTGTTTCCACCCCCCTACAGTATGCCCAGATCCTCAGCACATCAGGAAGCCTTGAACCTCCTTCAAGCAGCTTTTAGCAATATCAATATAGCACAAGCTATGGAACTCTGGAATACAATTGTTGCTCAAATTGAAATTGAATATCAAACTCCAATGATTCCAACTCATTTTATAATTCATCCTCACCCACTTCATTATCAACTCCTTCCACACACCCCTCCTATTCTATTTCAAATTCAGGCTGGTCCAATGCCCTTTTCTTCCAGTCAAAGAAGGTTATTCAATTTCAGCAAGCAATGCTGGCAAGAATCAATGAAGTACAGCAGGCTTGTGTTCTTCACACCTGTATTCCCACTGTTCATGCTTCACAAATCCATCTTCTTAAAGAGTGGAAAATCCATTGCCCTTGGCTTTTTCATTGAAAGCTTCAAGTATCCCATGAAGTCTTTGTTCAGCAAGAAAATTTGCCATCATCCTATCTTTTCCATTACTGGTGATCCTAATTCCACCTCTCCCAGAATCTTGTGCAGTCTGGTTTCAGCTGGCAATTTTCTTAAATGGAGCAGGACATTATGGCAATGCTGCAATAATGCAAGATATGGCTGAATGGGTAGGTGTGGCCATTGGTACGATCCACAACTGTTACAAGTGTGTTATGCTTTCACTCCTATGTCTGCATGATCAGGCTATTCACTTCTAGACTCACTTCAAGATCTGGACCAATCACAAGAATCTCAAGTTCTGGAAAAAGCCCCAAGACCTTTCCTAATAACAGGCATGTTGGCACACAACTTTACAAGAGTATAATTTCTCAATTCTTTACAAACCTGGAAGCTCCAACAGAAGGGCAGACACACTCTTCCATCAACCAGATCATGGGGATGCCATCCCTAACCATAATACTAACATTACAGTGCTTTCAGAAAACCTCTTTATTAATAATGTTTCACATTCATCACCTTTCTATGAAAAACTCCAAAAAATTATCAAACATAGACAGCTTCACTTTTGATTCTTCTAACACTGACTTTAAAAATAACAAAAATATAAGTTTTTGTTCCTGAACCTTTACACTTAGAACTTTTGGACCTATGTCATGATTCCCCTATCTTTGGACACCATGGACAAGGGCAAACCATCAACATGATAACCTGACATTTCATGTGGCCTGGTGTCACACAATACATAAAACAATACATTAATCACTGTCAAGTGTGCTCCCTCACAAAGGGTTCATCAAAGGTACCAGCAGGCAAATTAATACCCCTATCTATACCTACCAAGCCCTGGATGGACTTATCCATGGATTTTGTAACCAGTTTCCCCATATCATCCTCTTTTGACACAATTTGTATTGTTGTAAACCGGTTTTCAAAAGAAGTAATTCCATGTAACAAAACCACTTCTTTGAAGGACTTAGCCATTCTATTTCTGGATAATGTTTGGTATATCCATGGACTACCCTGTATGATAGTATTGAGAGGCCCCCAATTCATGTCAGACTTTACTTCACAGGTATGCCCTCTCCTGGGAATCTCCCAGAAACTTTCCATGGCTTACCACCCCCAAACCAATGGCCAAACTAAGCACCTCAATCAAGATCTAGAACAATATCTCTGTGCTTATGTTGGCAAGAAGCAAGGGGACTGGGCCAAATAGATCAAGATCACGCAGTTCCACCACAATAACTCCCTCTCTACTGCCACTAGCTCCATTCCCTTCACTATCACATGTAATTACTTCCCATGAATGGGATTTGAAGGGAAGCCATCAGAGGTGTTTGGATTGGAACTGAAGCAGTTGCACAAGGAGGTAGCACAAGCATTGAAACACTTATAGGACAAAATAAAGAAGCAGGCAGATAAGTGGTGCTCAGATGCCCCAGAATACTTCATAGGTGGCTATCCACTGAACACTTCAAACTCCCATATATGGCAAAGAAGCTTACACAAAAATGGATCAGACCTTATACCATCACCAAGGTCATACATAATGCTATTACCCTTCGCCTACCTAACTCCATCCACATTCACCCTACCATCAATATCTCACAGGTAAAACACTACTGAGAACCACTTCTAGGGCAACACATCTCATGCCCTGATGCTATTGAAGTGGATGAGGAAGGAGTAGAGGAATTTGAGGTGGACTATATCATCTTATCATGCATGAAAAACCAGAAACTAGAGTATTTGGTACACTGGAAGGGGTATGATGAAACTGATCATACCTGGGAACCAGTGGCCAATCTTAAGCATTCAGCTGATGCCATTGCCAACTATCACCATACCCACCCTTCCACCCCACACCCCATTTGGGGAATTACTGCTGATCAATTTGCTTCTTTATTTTATTCCAGTGAAGGACTTTGCAACACAAAATTTGAGGCAACTCATCTGGAATACAAGTCTTAGAGAGGGGGTAGTGTCATAAACACCACCTACAGACACACTTATGTACAATCTCATACCAGAATGCACTTATACCATACACTATGACTTTGGCCTTTTATCTTTCTCTTTTCAAAGTCACATGACCTGAAGCACATGACTGTGAGACAGTGCACCTGACCAGATCAGCAAAGTCACATGCACATCTCTAGCATCCTATTTAGTACATACACTTAGTACACAGCTTGGTCTGTGCATGAGCTGATCCTATATAAATACTGCATAGATAATGACTGAACACCTCAGTTTAATCCACTTGTATTCTTGCTGTCCATTCACCCATTACTACCTTTGGGTCTAGGATTGAGGAAGAGAGCACTAAGCTTTAGATTCCTTGACTTCATCTTGCCAGTGCCCACTGTAGCACTGTGAGGTTAATTGACACCCTCGTGCTCAATCTTGGTCATGCTTCATTTGCTGAACCATAATAGTAACACTCAGGTATCAGTGTTACTTGTTATGGCTCAGCACCATAACATCATGTACCTACCATTGTTACTATATAAGCCCCCTGGCTAGTAGAAGATCACTAGTTGATTCTTCTCTAGCTTGGGTATTATACCTTATACAAGTCTTGAGTAGTTCAAATGTTGAACCTGTTGGGAATGTGGTATTTCATTAACTGAAATTTATTATATATACCACATTCTAGAAAGGACTTGTCTTTATCATCCTTTCATTATTGCATTATTTCATATTACACATACAGACAGGATCTAGACCTTCTATTTTTATCAACAGTCTAGACTCCTATTCTTATACCATGACTCACATGGTTACCACTATAGGTTCCAGCCTATAACTGATACCACTCTCACAGTATCTATAGTGATACTTATATCTAGCCAATGGCTGATATCTCTTGATAAGTTCAGACTCTTCACAAACCTTATACATTACATGTATATAAGGAGAGCCCTTATGGTGATATCTCCTTAACCCAACTACCTAGTTGAATACACCCTCAACTACTCTCCATCTAGAACTTGATTACACCAAGTTCTACACTTGTTCATCACTTCACCAATACAACATCACTGAGTAAGATCTCCTACTCAGTTTCATATCCCTAT
>JBBPSC010001322.1:0-10539 GCA_038093395.1 Baorangia bicolor | reverse complement strand
TAGGCAGTCCGACCCTCCCTCTCAATCCTCGCAACAAGCTCTTGAAAAACGTCTCTCGGATGTCGTTCCCGAGGGGAATTCCCCTCCGCTGGTGCATCTGATCACCATCCTTAGGAATCATGTACGTGTACTCCCTTCATCCTTGCAGACTAACTAGACACGCATGCGGCCCAGGGAGAGGCTATTCTCCACTCCTTTGTATTTCCGGACTCGCGCGCGCACTTTGTCGATCTCATGAGGCAGGCCGACCTCGAAAGTTGTCTCGGACGTGCTTTTTCGGTGGCTGACGTTGATTTCTGGAGTTATGCCGACAACTTGGACAAACTCTTGGACAGGGACTGAGACGGACGATACACTCAGGATTGTATATATACATTTATTGATTTTTCCAACGTTTCGTTTCGGGTCCTGTAATCACATGGAATACACCATTTTTATATTTACTTGCCACTCCCGCATGTTCGGGTAGTTGATGACACCTTCATCCTTTTCCTCGCCCCCATCCAAGCCAGCTCCCTCATGGAAAGCGACATTCGCTGCAGTCATGGAAAACATCTCTGATGATTCTGACCATCCGGTGCAGATCGCGCTGCGCACTTATTCGCTCTGCCTGTCTCTCTCGCTCGGACCCGTATTGCTACCAGTCATACTTTCACTGGCGGTCCGTCCAAAGAGTTTCAGGGCGCGTGCAAGGGCCTTTTGGCGCGCACTCTCGAGGGAGCTGCGGCCGACTGGGTTCGCCTCAGCGATTACTGCCGCTGTTGGGGGCGGGGTAGCCCTGCAACGACTCTGGGACCTCCTGGAGCGTCGTTATACCTACCATCGGGCCTGGGTACACTACATCAACTCCAAGTTATCACTATGCCAGAGAGCATTTCTGGCAAACGTAATCACCTCGACACTTGCGGTCACTCTCCTGCGGTGGAGAAGGCATCGACGGCTTGGAACGGCGTCCCCCACCTTGGACCTCAGCCTACTGTTCCTCGTTCGCGCACTCGACGCGTTGGTACAGACGTTCCTCCTTCGAATGGCACGAGAGATTGCTGCACGACGGGTCCAGGCCCTTGCACGCAATGGTGTAGCGCCACCACCCTCCGGGATATCCTTCACACCGCCCGATACCAGGTTGCCCGACAAGCAGTGCGAAGACCCCGCCAAGGAGTGGCAAAAGAATGTTTCCACGCATTTGGATGCACTTGTTTTCTGGGCCAGTTCCGCAAGGTTCGTGACGGTGCATCCTACTATGTCTACGCTGTTTGGGTCGTTTACTCCTCCACCAAAGGATCATGTGGTGTTTCCCCTATCAACCTCAGAGGTATATTGCTTCTACTTGGCTCGTGGCTTGTCTGACTCGATACATGGTTGCAGATTGCCTCCTTCCTATGTGAAATGGTATGGCTCTGTGATCTATTACACCGCATCGACATCACATTCATCCTTGCGACAGGATCAACTCGCTTGCTAACGTGGACAAGAGATTGTTGGAGGTCCTCCGCGCCATCCGAGAAGGCACGTGGTCATATATTCATCCTTCATCCACAAAACGCGACATCGTTGGCTCCTTGGCCGAGGAACTCGGACGTGCCTCGTCATGGGGTGACCCCACCGTCCTGCCTGCGTATGGAGGCAACTTTGCCAACGAGGCGTGGAAACAGCTAGGAGTTGATGGGCGAGGCGGTATTGGGGGATTGCCCTGCGAGCTTGTGCACGGCGGCATCGGTGCAAGGTTCGGGCTTCACAATAGTTGCATTGCCAATGCTGCTATCAGAGCTATATATGCGTTCGCTGAAGCACTTGTCATCTATCTCCCTGTAAGTCTGCGCCGCGCCGTATGGCTTTGTGGCTCAACCGGGTTCGTCGATATTTCAGGTCCATTTCCTTCCAATTCTCCTCACCAAACCCAGCTCAATCATGCGTCTCCATCGTGCTTTACCCGCACTCCTATCAGCCATCCGAAGTGCGACCTTTCTTTCGACGTTCCTCTCTTCGTACTGGTTCGCAGTCTGCTTTACACGCACTCTCGTGCTAGCTCGGCTCTTCCCTAACATCTCGCACGATGTGTGGGACGGCCCTTATGGCTGTACTCTCGCTGGTTCACTTGTGTGTGGCGCGAGCATCTGGATCGAGAATGCAAGGAGGAGAGGGGAGATGGCGCTTTACGTTCTCCCAAAAGCTTTAAGAGCTTCAATATCGAAAAAATGGTTGTGCAGTAGGCGCCCAGTGGTCCAGTTTGCCGAATGGTGAGTCCACGCATGACTAGATGTTTCGCTTCTGAAACCACAACGATGTAGCCTAACATTTATCTTATCTTTGGCATCACTCTTGACGTTCTCTGTCCACCAACCCGAGTCGTTAAGAGGATTGTCGAGATGGACGTTGGCTTTCATCATGAAAGGACCCAATGCTGGCTTCTGGAAAAAGCGCAGGAGAGAAATCGCTACATGCCCTCCAACGCCTGTGGATCCGTCCATTCCTTCACTTGCTGATTCCGGTTATCACGAGGATTGATTCCCGCTAACACTCACTACCCGCAGGCGATAGTAATGAATGTAACAAGATAAATTCAGTTTCTGATTACCCACCCCAGAGATGCAGGGCACAATCGTAGAACGAACAACTTGCGATCAAGGTGTCGCTTCCGCCTTTATAATCCTGAAAAGACCAATCAACCCCGTAAGCGAGAGATTCGTGCTGGTCAAATCGTTTCGTTATCTCGTGACCAGTGCCGTCCACGAGCAAACTTTCTTCCGACCCATTACTTGAAGGCTGAAAGCGGACGACTTTGAAACCATCGTGCATGCACGCGACAAGGAGGTCGTGCTTGCGTTCGGCGGATGGATGCCACTTTACCCGCCAGGCTCCACCTCCGACGTCCACGTCTGTTAGAGGTTTCAAGGGCTTCCTCGTGTCAAAAAGCCGAACTTTGCTGTCATAACTGCACTAGTGTTATCTTTGCGCCAACCACCATCGAGCGCGACCTACCTTCCGACAGCGATCAAATGTTCTATATGCGGGTGGTTTTGAATTGTAGTCACCCCCGCATCGAACCTGCGCAATCACTTTGCTCAATATTCTGAATATGCTAGTTGCTTCGTCTTTGCATACCATTTATTGACGAAGAAGGGCCGATCAAAACCTTGTCGCTCGTCCCAGCCTTTCATTTGGAGATCATCCCCACCTGATTCGAGGGGTCAGAGGTCACGATAAGAAGCTGTGTAAAATAAAGTTATTACCCGAGTAAATTACGGAGTTGTCCCAGTAATTCCACGCCGCAATCCATGGTTCGTGGTCGTGGGCATGCCACTTGTCAAAGACAATAAGCTCTCCTTGGGAACATGGCCTGAGGAGCGACAATGACCCATCTGATAGTGACGCGATCAGGTTGCCAAGGCCGCTGCAATAACATCCGTCACCCGTCGACGATTTCGGTGAGAAAGGCTTGCCCGCACTTTGCCGGACACCGGCGGTTTGACCAGTCGATGGAGAGACATAGGACATCATCCGGCGCACAGGATAGTCGTTGGAGTAAGGATAACCTGTTCTAACCGAGGACCATCATCACAAAATTTCTGGCAGGATGGGATGAACGGGGCGATAGACACCTCGTGAGCCAGCCATTCATGCAAAGATATATTCCCTTCGGAATCAGCGATGCCCAAGACCGCAGTACTTGCGGATGATCTATGACACCTGGTGATGTGAGTGATACAGTCCGCTTCGTGAAAATAACAGTCACCATTTCAGATCAAGAACCGCTGGCAAGTCGATTTCTTGGAGTTGCGAACTGATATAAACACTGTAAGGTGACCTCGGTAGAGAGTAGAATCTGAACTCACAAGGCGTTCCCATCGGCAGATGATAGTCGAAAAACTAAGCATTTGCCTCGTCGGTTCTGAATGGTTTTTGGTGCTGTCTGCACGTCGTCGGCGTCGTCGTCAACTGTATCCCCGGTCTGGGCGGACTCTAAGTTATAAGTTCCACAGACAAAGATATCTTGCAAGCCGTCATGGGGGCAAAACTCGACCGAATCCGCTGGCCAGGTAGTGTTGAACATAAGTGCGACGTATACTGAATTTCCATTTCGAGTCGGAATTTATCATCCCCTTTCTCTGATCTCGGACCAATTAGCCATGAACCTCGATAATCTCACAGACAGGACGAAGCAGTCGATAACTGCTGCTATCCAGCTTGCCAGAGACTATTCAAATGTGCAAGGTAACTGGTTTCCCTTACTACCAGACCATGGCATTCGACGCTCTCTCAGTCCATCCAGCACATTTCGCATTTGTTCTCCTCAATGAAGATCAAACTCCCGGATCTGCTCTACCAGGACCAAGAGGTTCTTCTCGACCCCTTTTTGCGTCAGTAATCCAGAAAGCTGGTGGTGATCCAGTCAGTAACTTGAACACTGTTCAGTTCTTATGCACCGATTCACTTGCGTTAGGTACCTATCAGCCGAGGTCTGCAAAAACACATCGTCCGACTTCCCTCTCAATCACCAGCTCCCGATGAAATCACGCTCAGCTCTGCTGCTCTCAAGGTCTTGCACGAGGCACAAGATCAGCAGAAAACTATGCACGATTCATATCTGGCTCAAGATCACCTTCTCCTTGCCCTCATAAAAGACCCCTCCATTGCATCTGTCATCAAGGAAGCTGGGCTTACTGAACCGGTTCTCAGAACTACTATTCAGCAAGTTCGAGGTGACAGGCACATCGAGAGCAGAAGTGCCGAGGAAGGCTTTGATGCCCTCCAAAAGTATGCAATTGATCTGACTGCACTGGCTCAAGAAGGGAAGATCGATCCTGTCATCGGGAGAGATAATGAAATAAGGAGAGTCATACGAATTTTGTGTAGAAGGTGTTGTCTCTTGGTCGTGTTGTTGCAACACCCATTGATCATTCCCATAGAACGAAGAACAACCCTGTTCTTATCGGTGAACCTGGCGTCGGTAAGACCTCCATTGCCGAAGGTCTCGCCCAGCGCATCATCAACCGAGATGTTCCTGCATCCCTCATTGGACGACTCTTCTCTTTGGACATGGGTGCTCTCATGGCTGGAGCCAAGTACAAAGGAGAATATGAAGAACGAGTCAAGAATGTTCTCCACGAGGTTGAAAAGGCCTCTGATGACCGAACCCCCATTATCCTTTTCATTGACGAATTACATCTCATCATGACCGGGAGAGGTGCAGAAGGTGGTGGCATGGATGCTGCCAACCTCTTCAAACCTCTTCTGGCAAGGGGAAAACTTCATTGCATCGGCGCTACAACACTTTCAGAATACAAGAAGTATATTGAGACTGATGCAGCACTTGAGCGAAGGTTTGCACAGGTGCTTATCAATGAACCCACAGTTCCAGAGACTATCAGCATACTGCGAGGAGTACGAGAGAAATATGAGGTACATCATGGCGTCAGGATACTTGATGGGGCTTTGATATCTGCGGCAACCCTTGCTCATCGTTACTTGACATCAAGAAGACTACCCGATGCTGCGATAGATCTTGTTGATGAAGCTTGTGCTAGGTGAGCTCTACTAGTACGTTAGTTATGCTCCTACAAGCACTTCTACTTGTTCACTAGCGTGCGAGTGGCCCGAGAAACAGCTCCGGAAGCCATTGATAAGCTGCAGCATCATAGGCTACAACTCGAGGTGGAAATCCATGCTTTGGAGAGAGAGAAGGACCGAGCAAGCAAGGATCGTCTCGCTGCTGCCTACAAGGCAATGGCAGAGATTGATGATGAACTTCAACCACTCAACGCTGCCTATGAAGCTGAGAAGAAGCGGGATGACGAGATTAATAATGCTCGCAAGAGGATTGATGAGCTCAAGGCGAAAGCTGACGATGCCGAAAGAAGGCAAGCATTTTTTTGACTTGGGTTGATCGGTGGCACCTAATGCGCTCGTGTAGACGTGATCTCCAAACCGCTTCGGATCTTCGCTACTATGCGCTTCCTGAATTGCAGAGCCGACTCGAGCAGCTTCAAACTCAAAAACTGCAAGAAGAAGCCAGTGGCTATATCGGTGCTGACACTGTTACCTCGGAACATATAGCCGAGATCGTTGGTCGATGGACATCCATTCCGGTGACGAAACTCATGTCAACAGAGAAGGAAAAGTTGCTTCACATGGAAAAGATGCTTGCCGATTCGGTGGTTGGCCAGCCTGAAGCAGTTAAAGCTGTAGCAAACGCA
Organism: Baorangia bicolor; assembly: GCA_038093395.1. NCBI lineage: Eukaryota > Fungi > Basidiomycota > Agaricomycetes > Boletales > Boletaceae > Baorangia > Baorangia bicolor. The sequence continues at coordinate 4,342 of JBBPSC010001322.1, read as the reverse complement.
ATCAGGTTATCTCGCAGTGGGCTCACGAACGCCGAACGACCTATTGCTAGCTTTCTCATGACCGGCCCTTCCGGAACCGGCAAAACGCTGTTAAGTAAAACAGTAAGCTCATGTCCACATGGGTTACCAGTGGGGAATCAACACATGTCTTGATTAGCTTGCATCATTGCTTTTCGACTCTCCAGATGCCATGATTCGGATTGATGGATCTGAATACTCTGAGAAGCATGCGATTGCACGTCTCATTGGTGCACCTCCAGGATATGTTGGCCACGAATCGGGCGGTCAACTCACCGAGTACGTTCGGCGCAAGCCATATTGCATCATCCTCATCGACGAAATCGAAAAGGCATCTCACGAATTTGTGACCCTTTTCCTACAAGTCCTCGATGATGGTCGTCTCACAGACGGCCAAGGCCGCGTCGTTGACTTCCGTAACACAGTTATCATCATGACTTCAAACCTTGGTGCTGCTTTCCTCGGCGACATGGGCGAAGGTCCGATCAGCGAGCACACGAGACAGTTGGTCATGGGTGCAATTCAAGCACATTTCCCCCCCGAATTCGTCAACCGCATTGATGAAATTATCGTATATGTAAGTTTGGCACCATAGCCTCATTGTGCGACGACTGAATTCACTGCACTTTGACAGCGTATGCTCTCAAGGATCAACATACTCAAGATCGTGGATCTCCGGCTGAAGGAAATCCAGGACAGGCTTGCGGACCGACATATTGTCCTGGACGTTGATGCCGAGTCGAAGCAATACCTCGTGTCTATTGGTTATTCACCCACCTACGGAGCCCGTCCACTGAACCGCGCGATCCAAAGCGAGGTGCTGAACCCATTATCCATCATGTTGCTCTCTGATTGCATTCGCGATGGTGAGACCGCCAGGGTTAGGTTCGATGGACCTCGGAACATAATATTCACCATTCCCAACCACGATGGAAGCGTCGGGACGGAAGGGGTCGAGTTGGACGGCTCAGACGACATTGAGATTGAGGAAATGGACTAGAGGATGCCAGAAATGCACGTATCATGTTTGTAGTACATCAGTTTCAAGAACAACGCTCAAATCTAAGGGGGTCGCGCCAAGTATACTGAATTCCATTTCGAGTCGGAATTTATACCTACACTTTCCGGTTAGCCCGAAAGTTAGTCACATCGACCACGACAGTCTACCAGCATGCTCAGCCGTCGCCTCGTTACAAGATTCCCTCAGCTGAAAACATTGGGAAGGGCGTCTTCCACTGCTGCAAGTGTACCTACCCCGCCAGCTCCTGCCTCCGAGTCGAGCGTCGCGCCACAGTCACCCAATTACCCAACGACGTGGTCGACGAGTCAGAAGCCCCGGCCCGTGTCTCGTTCGGGCCCTCGCTTCGAACAGACATATATGGAGCTCCAGCCCAACCCACTCAGCGCTATGGAGCTAGTTGCCAACGAACCGATCAGAGTTGTTCATGGCCGAAAGGCTGTCTGTGACGGTGGTGAGTCATGCAAGACATGTAGGTTTTTGTCAGAGTACTCACAGATTGGTTAGGGGGAGGTCCTCTCGGTCACCCCAAAATCTTCATTAACCTAGTTCGCACTGGTTCACTTTCTTGTGATGTGCCGTTTTGCTAACATGATTCAAGGATCAACCCGGCCCCCGGTCATGCGGGTATGTATTTCATTGTTCATCCCATTTCACGCCATATTGATTTCGAACACATTCCCTAGTTACTGGTATGTTATCGAACAATTATCTTCTATGCGGTCTGGGGCTTACATCAACCCGCCAGTGGCCTCCGGTTTGAGCAGGCTCCGCATGGACACGAACATTGACATGTTCAACACCGTGGCTAGACAAACAGTTTTATGTAGAGATATACATCAGAAATCACACTACTATTACCACAAAGCGAAAATCAGTGTTGACTACGTGGTGCGTTTATTGCAAATGGGTAAGAGTACAACTCAGCGCTCTACAATGCTCAACCAGAGTAAGTATGCTACTAAAATGCCAGTAAGTATAATAAGTAGGGGCGAACTAAGGCCAAAAAGGCAATGCTACGCGTCGCGGAGAGAGTGGTGCCTCGGAGCGCCCATGGTTCGCCAGGAGGTCAGGTAGATTTGATGATGTGGTCAAGGTGCGGGGATGTCGATAGATCCAGGTGGAGAGTGCAAAGCAGTACGGAGATTGTAGCAATGAACGCGCGTATATGGGATAAAATGAACGTTCCTGACAAAGTTGCGGACGGTAAAAAGTTTCAAAGGAAGGTGAGGAAAGATGTCATTCATCCTCTGGCGAATGAAAGGACATGGGGGAGAGCGGAGGATACTCCCCTTCTGCCACAGCTTCGAGATGCGAGAAAGGTGGGAGAGACTGTGGAGATGAGAGATGGTCGCTCGGGGACGTTGGCAGTGGTGTCTGAATGGAATGACAAGCATGAGACAAGAAGCATAAGAAGGTACGTTTACATACCACTTTGAATATCGGATTTATCGTGGCATGTGGGTCAATCAGATCAGTTGGCGGGTGACCATATAGTTGACCATTGCACTCGTATGATTTATGGGAGGAAGAGGGATATTGGATAAGAGGAGGGACCACATAAGGACTGGCGGATTCGTGGGAGTTATGAGAGTGCATCCATGAGTTGGGTGAGGGGGAGAGCGACAAAAGGTTAATTGGCGGTGGTGAAGAGGTCCCCGAGACTGAAGAGGTGGTATCGACAGAAGCGCGGATATTGAATTCATTGAATTGGTGATCTAGGGATATCGAATTTGATGATCGTGCGGAGGTGGGAAAGTCATCATACGATGTTCTGCCCGTCCTCAACGAGGATGCAGATGTCATTCGGTTGATACCGTAGATAGTCGGTCGCCGGACGCGTGTTGGGCCTGGATCACTATCCACTGTTGCAGACGACATGGCCGACATCCTCCCTGTGCTGTGGACATCCGACGATGACATGGAATGGTCGTCATCGAAGTCTCTACGACGAACCTTGCTCAAGCGTTCGTCTCTGGGTAACCAGCGATCACTCGAAGGCAGGTTCGTATCTGGGGGTTTGAGATATCGCCCAGAGGCCGCATTCAACGTAGGCGAGGATACCTTGCCACTGCTCTGGTTTTGCCGTATCGGGCCTGACGCTGAAAGCTTTCCCTTGTCTAAATCGTCGTAATTTGGACGTTGGTTGACACTCAGCAGACTACCCGAATGTGTCCACTTCCACTCCAACTCGTTTCTTGCGGTAGTTTGCATAAGCATCTGATTACGCTTCTGCATGACGGCACGGGCTTGTTCCCTGTGTGACCGCTCCGCGAGTGCGCGACGTTGCTTCTCCGCTTCGAGTTGTAACCGTTCGGCCTCCCTCTTGATAGCTTTCGCATCCTTACGAGTGTTGACTGGTGAAACGTCTGTGACGGAAAGACTATCAGAGTTCGTAGACTGTGTACGCTTGAGGGAGGGTGTTGAACTCGATCCTGGAACCTCATCCACAGGGGGTAGGGACTGTTGATGTGGCTTCTCTCCATGACCAAACACACTAATACCCCATCGTGAGCTCTTCTTGCCAAACCCGAGGGATCCAAATCTGCCGAGCTTGCTGACGGACGTGTGGGTGGTGTCTTGTACAGGGATATGTCCAGCCATCGGGGGCGGGATCGTAGATGTCTGCGTGTCCATCGCATGATTGTCTTCTGGTATTTCAACCAGTGGAGAAGACACGTCCATCTGGTCCGAATCTGACCGAGCATGATTTGAAGGCCACGTAGAAGATCCATGTGTGCGGACTTCCTCGACGATGTCTGACGAAAGCGGAGGGTGAGTATATATGCGAAGGTCGTATTCCGTTGTTTTGTGAGAAGAAGGTGTATGTGTAGTCGAAGTGATGATAGAAGGCACGAAGGCAGTGCGGTGGGAAGAAGCGGCGTCTGGAATGTAAGATGGGTGGAGACTCGAGGTGGGATGGTATGGGGATTTTGGAAGGGAGTTGTGAGAATGGGAAGGTGGCACGCTGCGAGGGGATGCAGAAGGTGTGATAAACGGCGCGCCGTTCGTATATAACTTTGATGGGGTTGTGGGTAAAGTTTGCACATGCAAAGCAGGGGGCATTGGGGGCATGTTCTGGGGTAATGCTTCGATGAGGTATGGATGCTCTAGGCATTGCCGGCTGGTCAGTCGCGCATCTGGATCATATTTGAGCAGGTCTGATATGCACTCGACAAGCTTCCGAGGAACGTTGCGGTCGAAATAAGAGAAGATGTCTCTCGGTTGACACTGAAGACGAACGATGAGTACACGGTTGGGCAAGGATGGAAAAAAAAATACCTTGAGAAAGACAAAGTTAAACTG
>JBBPSC010001321.1:0-10550 GCA_038093395.1 Baorangia bicolor | reverse complement strand
TGTTAGGATAGTTCACCCGCTCGCCACGTCCCTGATGGACATATGGAGTCCGAGAACAACTGTGTGCGCATGAACATGTCTGTTTCAAAGCATCACATGGTCCGTCGTGAACTTCGTGTTGACCACGTGCTGCATGGGCAAACGACGACAAGAACTGGCGAGGTATTGATGATGATGAAGAGGATGAGGATAATGAAGATGAGGGTGATGAGGATGAGGATGAGGATGAAGATGAAGATGAGGATGTCGAGGAGGAAGGGGATGATGATGAGGAGGACGAGTATTAGTAAATATGGCTAACGCAGATGTCACATGACCCAGCCAGCACCCGGGCCACGGGTGCATCATGCATCATGATTCATGATCTAAATGTAACCAGACGACGGGTCGACCAGTCAATGCAACCTGGGCCGTGCGTCCAGTGATGAACTCATTGACCCAGGCTTCGGACAAAGTCAGACCGCCGTCACCGCTGTCCCGCGGGCCGTGGCCTTGTCTCACAGTAACAGTCACAATTTCACTATCCATTACTCGTAATTAGAACGCTATCCAGGGTACAAGAATGATGATATCGATGATATATAGTAAGGTAAGTTATGATAATGTACAGTATGATGCGTATTCCTCCATGACACAGCGCCATCAGGCCACAGTCTTCACGATCTCTTGTGCCGAGTCATCTGTCTTCAACACGGTCTGTCCACCTCTTGGCACACTCACACTAAACGAACCATCCGCGGACGCTAGGCCCGTTATCACGAGATACAAACTCTGCTGATCGTCCTCCCCAAGCGGGATGCTCTTGTCCACCTTAAAATCATGCCACACAAATACGAAACGCGACACGACGATGCTCGTCAGCGATAGCCCCAAGGTGTGGTTGTACCAGAGAACGGCCACCAGGCAGGCAAGGAAGATCATGACGTGCTGTTGGCCACATTCAGCCCAATGCGCGAAACGTCGAATGCCTTTCGGAGGTAGGAGGTATCCCGGGCGGAAGGCGACGAGCTCTATGTAGCTTGGAAATAAGAGAAGGGCACCGCCGACCGCCGCGCACCATGGTACGAAGAACAAGACACGGAATACGTGGATCAAGATCGTCCTGAATGTCAAGACCTCGTGTTCAGTTCGTGGGACTGTCGTTGTCGGCGTCGAAGACGGGAGAGCACTGGGCCGCGAATCTGAGAAGCTGGGCATGCGGAGCCCGCTTCGTTGCTTCTTAAACGTACCCTTGACAAAACCAGACGTGGGACCAGAAACTGTCCCAAACTTGCGTGTGATCGTCTGGGAGTGATGCTGACGTTTCCCATATCGTTGGTGAGCGCTCAAGGACGACAACAAGGTAGGAATAAAGACCCACCGATGGCGTGCTCATGTCTGAGAGGGAGAACCGTCGGTTGGGCAGGCTGTAGAAAGCCTGGACATCGAGCTCAATGTCGGAGGTTTGACTTTTTCGAGAGACGCGAGTCTACATACCTCGTCTGGATGAGGCTTGACAGTCATCCGTTTCCCAAACCGTTCTCTCAACGGGCTCGACATCAAAATAGGGGAAATGTCATCTGATTTCTGGCAACCCGGAATCGCGATGTCATCGCGTTCGCTCAGCTTCGTGAAGGCGAGGAACAAGAAGGAGGCGCCCTGACCTTTTTCTTGAACGCGGTGAGCGCATGCACGGCTTTCTTTACCTTCTTCACCGCCGAAGAAAAATTGCGATGTTTCGTGACGATGGCGAGCTTCTCCCGGGGAGCACACTTTGGTTTGTCGGCCAGGACGTTTTGAAGCGTGTGGCCCAGGTGGAACGTCTGCGCATCATCCTCGGGCGTCGTCGTTCCAGATGACGATGCGTATCCTGCCGAGTCGACATCTGTGTCCGATGATGACACGGTACTCTTGGAGTGATTGTGCCGCTCCTGCAGCCGTATCAACATAGGTAAAGTGAAGCCAGCAGTGGAATCTCACAAGGATGCGTAGGGACGAAGATGGACTGACGCTCATCAACATATCTGGGATTATATGGGAGAGGAAATACAATGTAGTCGGATAGGAAGAGCTGCATCGCCCATAAGTATGGGTTGCTGTATAGTCAGGCAATGCCAGTCGGAACCAAAATCGGGTGTAAACGTCAGTCCAGTTAGAGAGTATGTCATATTCGGTGACTCAAGGATGAGACTGGATTCCCGTCGGCCCGATTAAAATTCTCCGGAGAGTGAAAGGCTACTGGATACACTCATTGCAGATTCGCTAACCCGCACGGTGTCATACGGATAACCAACGCCGACAGACTGCTTCTGCTAGGGAGATCGCGCCGGTCGTAACATAAATTAGTGAGAGGTTATAAGCCGCTTCCCGAGCCACAGAAACGTCCTAAGGTAATCGTGTGTTTAGACAGTTATAGAGGCTGTACCGTCTGACCCACATCATGCTTTCGATCCTCGGCAAGCTGTAACACTTTTTCGTAGTGAGTGACCGCAAGGGTATGCAACCCTAAGAACCAATCACGCATGAGGCAGGTCGTGAGAACCAACAGCACCGCTAATGCTCACCTAGTTGTTAGAACGCTCTGCCAAAATTGAATTCGATTTCGGGCAGCACGTGTTCGCCAGCTTGTCTCCGTGCAGCTCGATACTGCGACAGACATGCCATGCCCTTCGGCCCCCTATATCAGCAGTACAAGATTCAGCCATGGGTAACATACTTGAGCGATGAGGTAATTGCGATTGTCCGCTTGACGTTGCATAGCCCTACCCAAGGATGAAAGGGCAAGGCACAGGCATATGACTGGGTCCTCCTGACAATAGTCATACCCGTGCGATAGATAGACTAACTTGTTCATCAGTTATTTTTTCCGTTCGGTTCCGGGGTGCCTTACATATCGCGCTCTGATAGCTCTTAGCCGCAAGGCACAATTGCCCATACAAGGTGACCGGAATTGGATTATTCTTCGTTGGCAGCCACAAGGGTCTCTTGTCGTTCGTAGGAGTAGGGTCAGCCACGTCGCCGGCATCTTCGGCGTCGTCTTCAGGCACATCAGCTTCTTTGATGACTTCATCATCGCCGGCCGACTTGACAGTCCCCGGATGGTACCGCTGGCTCGAATTGTTCCATTTCAGGAGTTTCGGCGTCTTCACGGCACCATCGCTCAGTCGAACTTCTCTAAGCATGTGTTTCTGCAATGTGGGGCTGATGAATGAATCTGCAGGCCGTAAGCCACTGACAAGTGAGGATAAAAGGATCCGGATGGGCTCATTGTTGAATTGATGGGCATTGACCAATTTCCGACATTGTTCCACGACGACGGCATAATTTTCAACAGCTGTTGCACATGCTATCATTGGAGATATGGATGAGCACTTGAGGACGAAGGCTTACAAATACATACTGATAATTGTGAGCCGGATAATGGTTTGCTTTTCCTTGCTTCGGTACCCATTCGACACGAGGATGTGATGCAAAACTTCATCAGCAAGTTCATACTCTCCTCGCCTTGTTAATATGAATGCATACTGCGCGCCAAGGCAACCTTAAATACGCCTCATAGGGTGGAGTAATCACCTCACCTGCATGAAAAGTCGCAACCAGTTTTCAAAGGAGATGCCACGGAACGAGTCAACCTTTCCAGGTTGCTGACTATCATCTTTCGACTTGCGCAGATGCTTGTCCCGTTCTGCATAGATCAGCCACAAGAAGACACCAAAAAGTAGCGTAAGACAAACCGATGAGTTCTAACCTCGACGCCATTCTTTCTTCTTCTGTTTCACTCTGGCGCTGCTGTCGTCGCCGCCTGGGAAACATACCCCGAAATTCATTGTGCTGCCAAGTAGTCAGCCAATACAGGATGCAAGAACTCGTAACACGTACCCTGCTCGTCAAGAACAAATTCCGCGTCTCCCTGAACATCTCTACAAGTTCCTTAGCTTCCAACATCCACTCCCTTGCAATTTCATCGTTGTTTTCTGCGCTCAGAATACTTGGCCACAGCTCTTCGATCCGTTTGTACCCGACTGTGCCCTCCTTCTCACGTTGTTCTTCGAGAGCCTTCAGGTCAGCCAAGGTAAGTCGGCCGTTTTTGGTGGCAGCTTTTTCTTTTTGTCAGGCATGAGACTTCTCATCGAACAGGGAAGCACCAGGCTGGGAACTCGAGGGTGCATCAAGGAGTGTCATGCCTTCTACTTGTCCCGAGCGACGCTTCCTAGCATCAATGACTGGGCGGCGCATCACTCACGCTGTAAATTACAATCGAGTGAAAATTGGTACCTTGGTAAACAAGTGTTAGTGCTTTTCGGGGCTCATCCATGACTTCATAAAGTTCCGCGAGCTTCATCTTGGCGTCGGCATTTGAGGGGTCTGCACCGATGACTTTACATCAGGTCAGCGCTTCGTGGTGACTCACAATCAATGACAGGCCCACCCTGTTTGTAAACTTCTGATGCCTTCATGTATGTCACCTTGCATTCTGCGGTATGTGGCGACTTGCAAAAGAACATACAGACTGTTTGTCTATACCAACATCTCAGAGGAAATGTTAACGAATAGCATGAATGTAGCGCACCGCAGGGTCGGAGCCAAGGGTCTCATAGATCGGACCAGCATCGGAATACATCTCCACTTCAAAATAGGTGTCTGCAATTTCTCCAAACAAGGCAGCGTAATCTAACACATCCTGTGATAAAACTATATTGGCATGCATTTGGGGTGCCGCAAATTCTTGAGCTTAGCTCCACACTCAGGGGAACGTTCACCAACCTTGCCCTCATCGGTGTCATCCATTCTGATCCGAGCTATTGCGAGTCGGTGACGGGCATTTATATCCAGTGGATAGTACCCAGGCTGAACCTCCCCTGCCCGATGCACGGGCTCGGTTCCTTCTTGGCCAGGTATATCATACTCCCTGTCGTCTTCACACACATCCTAGAACTTCTGAGTTGCTCTGCCCTGAAGCCATCGACACCCTTCTCGGATCGTATCTATTGCCCGTTTATACTCATCCAGTGTATTGTAAAGATCTGCAAGGACAAGCAAATCAATGAAACCGAACCTCGACTGTTCATTTGCCCAGAGATGGATGGGTCTAGAGCATTGCCAAGGGGGTTTGAGGCTTGGTTGTACTCTAGGGCACCCTGATAGAGGGAGGCGCAGAGAGCAAAATCGGCGAGCTCAATGAGAATCGGTCGGAGTTCAGTGAGGACGGTGACATCGTGTGGGAAACACTTGAGGATTGCCAAGAGGGAATGACGAGCCTAGTGAACAAAGCCACACCAATGAGTCCCAGCAAATACATTTGATGGCATCCTTACTGTCCGGAGGTCGTGCACCTCCCTAGCAAGACTCGCACGACCCCAAAGGGCATCCACATTTTCAGAGCTGAGGCTGTACAGTTTCGTGTAACAATATAGTGCCTGCTGGTTGAATCCGAGGTCCCTGACGAGATTCTCAACAATAAATGTTCGTTCTCGGATTTGAATATTACCTGGATTGTCGGGCCAAGCGTTCCCACCGCTCTGAGTCACGTCTAAGATGAGCAGCCATGATGCGTAGCTGAAGAGCCTTCTGTGGCTCGTTCTTATCTTCGTAACACTGTGCGAGAACAGTCCAAGCAAGGATGGCGCACGGCTCAATACGAATGACCTCTTGCATCACTCGAATGGCTTCGGTGAGATTGTTGTCGATGTAAGCCCGGTTGCCCTCTCCAATGAATGCTCGAACTTGATGTGAGCGCACAGGTCCAATTCTACGTTCGCGCTGCATGATCATCCGCAATTTGGTACGTGGAAGGACGAGCGCAAACAAGAACAATTTTACCTTCTTTCCTTTCCTCTTCCCGACACCAGAAGCAAATCAGCCCGAAACAAGGTGTCCCGGTCTTCAAGCTGACAAATATCCCACTCTCGCTGTAACACCCCCATACTTGAGATATCATCTGCCGTCCGAATGTTTCGAACGAGGAGTCTGTGCCAGATGCTAAATGCCATGCATCCCCACAAAATTTAATACACATACTCAAAATCTGCATCAACATCGACATCCCCAGATGCTTGAGTCTGATTATACCCTGACTCTTCGCCCTCGTCACAGTCTGTGTCGATAAAGTCTGAACCTGATTCAGAGCTAACGGAGTCTAGATCGTCTTCGTCTGAAAACTGTTCGTTCTTGCCTAGTGACACTCAACACAAGGTTTACTCACAGATATCGTACTCGTCTAGCATGGTTACTTAAAGGTGAGATTAAAGCAGGAAGGTTCTCGGCGGCGCAACTTCAAAGCTTTAACTCGCAAAGGTTGCTCGGAATTGGGACCCTTCCGATTGGCACGTGCCAGCTCGATGCCACTATGAACAACTCCGGGGCCCCTGACCGTCCTTGAAAGGTCCAATTTGAAGATTGAATGTCCTGTTTCCGCCGTATTGAGGCCGCCAAGTTGTTGGGTTTTTTCGCAGCGGACTCGCCACCTATCAGATCAACCCTGGGGCTAGCTCCGTGGAGCCATCCCACCTTCATGACCCTGACCACTTTAGCGGGCGGCCAGTGAGTGTGATGCTACTACTTCCCGACCACTCGGATGATACAGTAGACTACCTCACAATGCATAGGAAAAATGGCATAATGCATCATGATGCATGTTACCAAAGTGTAGCTGCTCGCGCTGAAAACCTTAATATGCATTATGACATAGTCCACTGTGGTTTCTCCCACTGCTGCCCAGGATTAGATCCCAGACCCCATCGCTAACGTATCCACTACTTTTGACAACCCCTACCGGTCCTGACAGTGTGAGTAAGTCGCAATTGGAATAGGCACGATTCGTGCATGCCATCGCGTATCCCACAAAAAAGCGCATGAATCCCATAGAAAACGCGCCGTACCTATCCCGACGCAATCTGTAAAATTCCCTCAGACCAAACGCTTCGTATCACTTTCGCTTCATGGCTTACAATGTACAGCCCTGGTCTCCTACAGTGCAAAGTGGGTTGCCGACTTTCGTTTTTCCTTCCCACTCAAGTTAATATGAATTAAAAGTTGCCGCGACGCTCGTGCATGTTGTAGCCATTCTTGCCACGATATTCCGACTACTATATCGCTGGCATTTGTCCAGGTTTTGGTGGGAGGACACATGGGCCGCCTTGGCTCTCATATGTGACATCGGGTGTCTTGCTAGCATTTGGATGCAAACAGCCCCGGACATTCGTGAGTTCCCATAGCATACAACATTTGGGCGACTGAAAAAACCGTTGCTTTCAGCAAATACATTACCCCAGATAGATCTCGAATCGGATTGGCTCCTTTCGCTGACCCTCACTTCCGTCCTCTGGTAAGAACTGCAAGAAGGGGATCATGAGCCAACTCTATATCTTTGACCATAGGTTCGCCCGAATGAGCATTCTGTGCTCTATTGTTCGGCTAGCAAATCCGACGCCAAAGTTACGACGCGTTGCATATTGCATCGGTGTCATGTTCTTAGCTATGGAGGCAGGACTGCTAGCCCAGAAAATTTTCATCTGTATGGAGAACGGCTGCTGGTCCACAAACCCTCTGGCCATCGCGCAACTCGTCAGTGAGTGATTCTTTACTATTTGGATCAACTTCGAACTGATACGGTCGTTGAAACTCGAAAGCGGACGTTGTCTCAGATATCATCCTCGTCGCCGCGCCGGTACGGTTTCTCCGAGACGTAAAGCTTCCTCGGGACCGTCGCATCCTCATTCTTTCCGCGTTTTCCGCCTCTATACTCATCACCGGAGTCACCATCCTTCATTCTATCCTCCTTTTCAAAGCAACCACAAACGTAACGTTCATCATTGGCCATGCAAAGGTAAAATACCTCGTGCTTCACCTCGGGGAGGACACTTGTCATAAATCCCTCTGATATCTATACACTAGACAGCGCTCGCTCTACTCGTGTGCAATGCCCTTGTTCTCGTCACGTTTGTCTATCGCTTATCTCACAAGTCGGATGTCGACCTCAAGTACGCTATGGCCGAAGGCTCCAACAGTCATGCTGTCGAATTCACCAGCGTCATCGACCTTCCAAGCAAGTTTAGCTCACGCGCTTACCCCGTGACGTCCGGGGTACAGAATAGAGGGGATGCTACCTACACCAAGACACCTATATCGGACCCGTCAGCTGGATCGGAACTAGATCTACCCCATACTGAAAAATAGTACTATCACGTAGCGAGCAGCTGTCGACGTGCTAGCAAGCACTTGGATGTTGCCCAGTATTTGTGGATTGTAATGTATATTTGCATCGTGCGAGAGATTTGTACATATCATAGGAACCGCATAATACGATCCTAGTGCTTTCTGTCATTACACCCATAAAGTACTAGTAGCCCCTCACAATGTCCCATCAAACCCTATGTTTACAGACTAGTCCTTGGAGCATCATGTAATCTGATGACTACCTTTAAGCTTGCTAAATTTCTGCAGGTTCCATTTTCACCCATAAACCGCCCTGGTGTAGTCGACCCATTCAGCTTTCATCAAAGACGGTGAAGTGACAGTTTGAATGCATACCTTGGCGTACAAAGTTAAGTGGTGTCTGGGATGGAACTGCTCAATCGCCTTTCGTCCCCTCCCACGTGCCCACGCAGCCGGAGGGCGGCATGCAGGGTCTTGAGACTCGGGGGAGAGTGCGATGGAAGAAAAGCTTTGCAACAAACGAATCAACATGAACGACATCTCGTTGTATGCAAACTGCAATGCGAACAGTCACGTTATGGAAATTTCCAAAAATATGACTACTAGAGGGACACATACCTGTTGCCCCAAACAAATACGCGGACCTGCGTTAAATGGAAGGAATATGAAGGGGTTGGGTATAAGATATTTGCGCAGACGATCGTCAAGGAATCGATCGGGGTCGAACTCTAATGCATCAGGGCCCCAGAGGTCCGTCCTCCGATGCATTAATAGGACTGAATAGGTGACCCTAGAAAATCATTGGTTACAGGGTGTTGTGAGGCATTAGAAACTTACGTCGTTCCAGCGGGGACAAAGAACGGCTTCGCATCTGGGTTTGGTGATTCCCAAGTGGTTTCGTTGACGCTCTCGCTGTAAAGCGTTAGGCGATGAGAGCTTCGATGATAGGCGACACAATAAACCCACCGAACATTGAACGGTCTATTGTCACAAATAATGTTAGGCGCCAGGAAATGGAGGAGAGTTTCTGCATGCGTACACGGCAGGGAAGAGTCTCAATGTTTCTACGACAAGTCAATGACATCTTCGAGTGGCCACTGGTTATACACACCGTTCAAAACAGCCCGGAGGAACTTCATTTCCCGAATATCATCGTAGGACGGTCGACGCGTTGGGCCAACTTTTTCCATAATTTCTTCTCTCAATCGACGCAAGACATCTGGGTGCATGGCCATCAAATATATAGCAGACGTCAAAGTCGAGGCGGTCTGAGGTATATAAAATCCCACCGTCCGATAGAAAGACAAAGTATACACACCGTGTCTCGGCCAGCCAACAAGATGTTCAGTGTTTCGTCTTTCAGAATCTTGATGTCTAAGGCATCACATCATTCAGTTACGAGGGAAATATGATAAGTCATGATGATCTTCACCTGTCGTTTGCCGTACCAAGTGATCTAGCAGAGTTTCATCTTCAGTATCTTTGTCTGCATCCGGGAGTCCTTGAGATGCTTTCTGTTTTGCTATCGCATCCTTCAAGATCGGCTCTAGGAATGCATTGACAACCTTCATCGGCTCCCGCGTAGGGTCCCGAAAGAGTTCGAAAAGTGGCCATGACCCTCCGACCATGTTCCGTCTTGCTAGGGCATGCTGAGCTGCAGTGAATGCGGCCGCAAAGTCTAAGGCAATGTTCGAGTCTTTGGACGTCATTCCGGGCCCAGAGAAGTTGTAAGGGTATGGTAATCCAGCAACCAACGTGTCTAGGCAATGCCCAAACAAGAATTCGGATGCAGAATCGAGCGTGAAACGGGAGACGGCATCCTAATGAGCAAGTGGATAAACATTAGGAAGATGCATGGCAAGGGACGTACTTGAAAGTCTACGGCGAGACCAATACGGAACCGCTCTTTCATCCGCGCAACTGCAGTCTCTGCGTGACGATCAAAGATGTCAAAATGGCTGATTCTATCAATGTTAAAGAATGGGCGAGCCATAGCGCGATGGAGCCTGAGAAGGTGTCAGCAAGTGGCACTCTGAATTAACATACTTTGCTCACTTCCATGTGTCTCCTATCCTGCTCATCAGATAACAGGTACGACAATATAAAAACTGAAAGCGCACCATCAGAGTTAAAGACACCCGTTCCCAGCACACTATCGGCTGTTTCCTTGAACTTGTCGCCTGTGGAAAGATCACACCGGGAGACAGAAAGTGGTGCTTAAGCAGTCCATACCTTTGACGTAGTTATTAAAATCAGTGGCCAAAATAGTCTGGCAATGAATCGTTGATGTCAGGAGATAATCACTCTGCAAACTCTACAACCTACCTTGATGTCTTGGGGTTCAGCTGTGACAATGACGTCGTCCCAGAAATATCTCACGTTGACGACAGGACCATGAAGTTGCATTTGCTCCAGTA
>JBBPSC010001320.1:0-10562 GCA_038093395.1 Baorangia bicolor | reverse complement strand
TGCTATCTCAGTAGGTCCTTGACTAATCGGCACAGCCGACGTCTCATCTACCTGTAAACATCCATAACGATTCTTTACGTAAGTGTCATTGAATTGTCCCTTCCCACACCCTGACTCGTGAGAAGAGTTCCTTATTTTTTTGCCTTTTTCTTGTTTTCGGCTTCTTCCACATCACGGAAGAAAGCCCTGGCTTCTTCGAAGCCCATTCCCTTGATGGCGGCAACGGGGTCCCTTCCCTTGCCCTTTCCTTCGGTGCTTTTATCCTCTTCCCAGGAGGTTGTGGCATCTTCGTCACTCTTGGCGGCACGTGCCTTGTGCCTGCCCGAGGACTTCCCACGACGGCAGGAATCGCGGTGTTTGCTGCCGATCCACTTACAATCACCGCATTTGACCACAGGCTTGCTGCAGTCCTTGATGAAGTGGTCGCCACCACAATTGTAGCAACCCTTTGTTGTCTTCCCAATGTCCATTGCATCGGGATCTCGGGACTTGTTTGATCGTTGTTGGGTCCTGCCCATGATGAAATTAAGGGACTCTTGTGCAGTCCCGACAGTGCAAATTTCGGCTAGGTAGCCGTCAACAGTTGCACGGCGATGGCCGTTTTTGAAGATTTGAGCAATAATGCTCCCTTTGGTATTGCTCTCTAGGAGCGCGATGGCGTGGGTGGCATCAATGCGTGCCTGTGCATGTAATGCCTGAAAACGGACAATGAAATCGTCGGTGGGCATGTTGCCCTGCTTGAGGTTTTTGAGGGCCTGCCTCGCCCAATCCTGTTGATTCGTGGATCGGAACAGACTTTCGATTTCTGTGACACATGTGGCCCATTTGTAATCCTGCCCCTGCATGAGGCGGGTCTGGGCAAAGGGTCCTGCCTTTGGCCCTTTGAGGCGAGAGAGGATGGCGACAACGGCTTCATACGAATTCGGAGTGATGCTCTCCGTGTTGACGTTGAGCCAGGTGTTTATTTTGGCCCACCATTCTTCAAACTTTGCCTTGGACCCGTCATATTCTCCGGGGTCTGCGAATACTTCAATTTTCCTTGAAGTGGACTTGGGCGCAGTGACTCCTGAGCCACTGGCTTGTCCTGCGCGAAGTTCCTTAATTATTTCGATGAGGGCGGCATTGTCTCTTTGCAATGTAAGAAGTTTGGTATTTTGTGCGTTAAATTCGCCAAGCACAGCGGCGAATTTTTCATCCATAGGTATGGTGTCATCAGTAAGAACGTATGCGATGTCTCAGCCCGACATTGTAACTAGTGGGGGTGATACTTGGGTTTATGGAGGGAGATACGAGGCCTGAGAGTAATGGAAGAAAAAGAGGGGTTGTAAAGTTCTCCTCCTTTAGCGCGGCGGATGGTACGTAAGGGTTTCTTAACCCTGGGAATCTGTATGATGACTTTCTTTTTGGGAGGTGCTTTCTCCGGTTCTTCCGAGGCTTTCCTTTTTAAGCCTGAAGGTCCTTCTTCCTTATCTGCGACTTGCCCACACTCTTCTTCGATTTCCCGCAAGAAACGTTCTACGTCTGGTGGGGGACCTTGGTGACTGCAAGAGTCGATGGGTGCGGGTGTATGGTCGTTGGGATCAACCTCTGTGCTCTGATAGTCGGGGAGGGGAGTGCTGACTCTTCTGCCTAAGATGTCTAGGACGCCCAATCTGGATGCTTGATAGATTGTGACATTGATCTCTTCATCGCTTGCAAAACGATACTACTCTCTTTTTGTAAATAGTTCAGGGTTGACCCTAGGTTGGGCCATGTTTTGATGGTCTATATCCCGCATTTTTGAGGGTTCATGAAATGCGGGATACCATATGTACATAGAATACATGTTGTCACCTATGGTAACCCGCATTTTAGAGGGTCCATGAAATGCGGGATACCAGGGGTATATAGAATCCATGTTATCATATATAGTACCCCGCATTTTAGAGGGTCCATGAAATGCGGCATACCATATGAATATACTACCCCCTTTTTGTAAATAGATCAGGGTTGAGCCTTGGTTGGGGCATGTATTTTGGAGAGAAAACACCCCTATACTGCGCATTTCAGGGGGTTCCTGAAATGCGGGATACAGGGGGTTGTCAGAAATAAATCAATAAATCAAAAATGGTCAAAAATACGACAGTTTTACTGACGATTTTTGTAGATTCTGACCTTACCCTTGACTATATTGCTATGCATACAAAGAAAATTCACATGGTCAATCCATATGATTACGTAAGCAAAGATAATCGACCATGCAACGCTACACTTTTGCTACACTTTCCTCCTAGACTCTGACCTAGACTTTTCCTATGTTTTCGCTAGACTTTCCCTACAGTTTGTCTAGGATTTCGCCTTACGTTTGACTACCTATGACTAGGATACTACTCTCTTTTTGTAAATAGTTCAGGGTTGACCCTAGGTTGGGCCATGTTTTGATGGTCTATATCCCGCATTTTTGAGGGTCTATGAAATGCGGGATACCATGTGTATATAGAATCATATATGGTACCCCGCATTTTCAAGGGTGCATGAAATGCGGGATACAATATGAATATAGAATACTCATTATATATTATGTACACCGCATTAATGAGGTCATCCTGGTATTAAGATTCAAAGTTGAAAAAAAATATGTGGAAAGTGATTATGGGATGAGATAGAGGTCCTCTATGGGATCAGTTTGCACCAACAATCATGAAAATCCGTGGTCAGGAACTGGAGATAAAAGTCAAACAAGGTTGTAGGAGGCAGGCATTGCGAAGCACCATGAAAAAAAATAGCAGTGCTCTCAGTGACATCTCCATCATGTTCAGAGGGTTGAAAAACCCTAGGATACATGTTTCCAGGTCCCAGGGATGCCATGCTGAATTAATCTGGGACAATCATTGTATGGGGGGGGAGGAGGGCATGGTGCCCAGCCTCGAAAAAATTGCAGCTGGTCCTGAAAGTGTTCTCAGCATGTTCAGGGCATGTAAATGCCCTAGGACACATGTTTTCAGGAATGTCATCCTAAATTAATCTAGAGGATGAGCCAGATTCCAGGGGAAGTGGCAGCACACCATCCAAAAAAATAGCAGTGTTCTGGGCATTGTTTCCAGTTGATTTGGAGGGTCACAAAACACCAGGGAATATGTTTCCAGGCCACAGGAGTGCAATGCTGAATTCATCTAAATCATCATAGAGTTTATATACATTTTATTTACTGTAGTTTACCCTTTGTCATATTTCAAACCTATAGAATATCAATGGCTGTACACTATCTAGTATAAACACAGGTCCAGGGCAAGAGAATCACTTCACCTTTGGAGTTTCTCCCTTAGATAGCTTTCCTTTTCATTGTTACTCCATTATTAGATCACAAATCCTAGTATGAGCTATGTAGACATTGCATCTCCTCTCAATTGTACTCAAGAGTACCCACCTGTGAGATTCCCTTGAACCATTCCCTGCTTCCCTCTCTCTCTACTATTATATCTCTCTGAAAGTACCAGTGTTCAATTTCAAATCCACACTCTATTGGAAAATGATGTCAAAAAATGAATCTATAGAAGTGTAGGGTGGGGGTGAATTAGGTATGTGACCATCCAAGGAGAATGCTAGAGATGATTGAGAAGAATATAAATATGAATCTTCACAGAGTTAAGACAGCTAGCTACTGTACTGAATCTAGTCTAGTACATCCATATCATCATCACCCTCACTCATACATGATGCTTTATGCTTTGTGCCCCTAAATACTGTTTTGGGAGGTGGTGGTGTATCCTTGGCTTTCCTGGTTCCCTTGCAATGTGGAGGAGGCTTCCTCTTGTTTCTCTTGGTGTTTGAAAGGTGTTTCTTTAGTGCATGTCTCTTCTGCCTGTCAGTTTCATCCTTCTTGCTGGCCAAACCATCAAATCCACTCAACCTCCACAACTCTTCCTCAAACACCTTCCTGAACTTGATTCCATGGCCTGGGCGAGGCACAACAGCCTTTTGCATGTTGCTCGATTCCTTTCCCAAGCTCTCCATCTTGTAGAAATTGGGATTGGTCACAAAAATGTAGGCATTCTGCTTGATCCTCCAAACACATCCATTTGTTTTCTTCATCGTCTTCTGGCTTGCAGGGAGACACTGTAGCTCAGCAAAGATTGATCCAAGAGCATCATCAAGATGGAACCACTGCTGCTTATCTTGCTCCTCCAAAAGGTCATGGTATTGCTTGATGTGCCCATTGTTCTTCCACAAGGGGGACCACATGGAGCCTTTCTTGAAGGAGGAGTCTGGAGATGGAAAGTAGACCCTCATGCGATTCACAAAGGACATTGACCTGGGTCCCTGGCGACCATGGGCAGTGCCCTCTATATTCTCCAGGCCAGCATTGCAGGCTTCAAATATCGTGTTGAACAGGCTGTTGTCCACACTGACCACAGTCCAGCACTGCATGGCATCCAACAAGGACATGGGTGAGGGAATGATTCCCAAGGATGATAGGGAAAGCAGCCCCCTACGCTCGCCTCATGCTTGATCACTATTATGAGGCAGAAGAAGAACCGGAGCTTGACAGTAAAGGAGAACCATTGCTCTCACTCACAAAATGAAGGAATCCAGAACCACTTCTGCATTAAGGCCTTAGCAGAAGAATCATACAAGGCACTATTGGCGTTAAAGCAGGAAACACTATACATAAACAAATACCTGCAAAAATTCGAGGAACTTCAATGTGAAGCACATGTTGGAGATGAAGAGGCCTTTCACCTCCTTAAGCAAGGGGTGAACTACAATATTTATTACCAGTCCTCGCTTCATACAGTCTGCAATGACTTTGACTCGTTGCACAACTCATTATGAAATGTAGGACATAACATGGAAAGAATCCGCATAGAATAAACACCACCTCTGCGGGCTCCATCCAATTTCCCACTGCCTCATTGCTATCCTCAAGGACAATTCCCTCCTCCACATTATCCGCCACCCCATCCAGCTTTCCCGGTACCTGGATGGGCCCCCTACAAGTTCACTCCTACCAGAACTCAACCAGGAAGGGGAGTGCTGATGGAGATTGGTGCAGTTCAGGCCCAAGGGTGTCCAGACACTCACACGTGTTATGGATGTCACAAGGTTGGCCATATTTGGCCTAACTGCAATACCAACCCCCACAAGCGCCCTCCGAGACCCAAGATAAGGGTAGTTGAAGTCTGGGACTTTGACCAAGGTACTTACGTACCAACTTACGAATATGAGAACAAACCAATAGGTGCAGCCCCACCTCAAGTGGACCCTTACTCGCCATATCAGGAGCAGTTGGCTCCAGATATTCATGTCTCTCAACAATGGGCTCCAGCCCTGTACTTATATTCACAACAAGGACAATACCTGGCAGCCTATCAGGCTCGACCTCTCCCAACTCCCCTGGTAGCTGCACAAGCCCACAACGCCGCTTATACTACAGAAGAAGCAGAGGCTTACTGGAGGGATTGGATAGAAGTGGAGGCCAAGCAACATGCTGCCGCAGCTTTAAAAGGACAATGACTGTAGATACTGGGGGTGTCTGCAGTCCTGTGGACTTATTGTACCTTTCTCCTGAACCTTTTCTTTTACCTTCCAGTAGCTGTATTAGCGAGCTTATGGCTTGTACGGAAGCTGATTTCCCTTTGTCAGATCTGTCTTGTGTCCTTCACAATATATATCTTTCCTCTTCCAAAAGAGCGATCTCTCCTAGCGAGAGCGTGGTGCTGGAAGTAAACAATAGCATGCTTAATTCTCTTAATAAGCAAATAAAAAATACCCGACTTATTTATCCAAATCCCCCACCAAAAGAACTCCGAGGAACTCTAGCTATGGGAGGCAAAATGTCGCTCCATACTAGGGTAACTTTCAAAAAAGGAGAATGTTGGCGCCGAGTCGAACTATCAGCTTTACTAGACTCTGGTGCTACAAACACTTTTATTGATTCTCATTTCTGTTCTATGCATTCCATCCCTCTCATTCCTCTTCAATCTTCTTTTCCAGTAAAAAACGCTGATGGATCTAACAGATCTATAGGCGAAATAAAAAACAAGGTAGAATTAATTATTTCCATCGATGGACATAGCGAGACTGTAGAAGCTTATGTCACAAGCCTCGGTTCACATGCCATGTTCATCAGTTATGACTGGCTGGTTCATCACAATCCGGACATTAATTGGGTTGCAAAGACCCTTTTGTTCCCACACTGTACTTCTTATTGCGGAGTCATGAGATCTCTTCTCACACCTCCAGACCCTTCACACATTGGATGTTACCCATATTTACATAGTATTGAGGAAGGCTTGAAGGACAAAGTTTCCAAGGCTTATCACAAGTTCTTCAATGTATTTTCTGAGAAGGAGTCGGAACGGCTACCAGAGTGAAAGCACTGGGATCATGCCATAGACTTAAAACAAGACTTTGTTCCAAAGAAGGGAAGGGTAATTCCATTATCCGACTCAGAAATGGACGAGGTTCGCACCTTCATAGAAAAGGAACTCAAGAAAGGCTATATTCATCCTTTTAAGTCCCCTCAAACTTCCCCAGTTTTCTTCATTCCTAAAAAAGACAGGAAGAAAAGACTGGTTATGGACTACCGCTACCTTAATGAGGGTACTATCAAGAATGTGTACCCATTACCTCTTATCCCACAGCTCATTGACAGGCTCAAAGGAGCAGACTTATTTACTACTATGGACTTGTGATGGGGATACAACAATGTCCACATCAAAGAAGGAGACAAGTGGAAGGGAGCTTTTGTTATGCCCGTGGAAGCCTATGAACCCATGGTCGTGTACTTTGGCATGACAAACTCCCTCCCACATTTCAACAAATGATGAACGATATATTTAATGACATGTATGCGGTTGTAATTATTTACATAGATGACGTCATGGTCTTTACCAAGGGTAAGACCCCCAAGGAGCATGAGGCAATAGTCAAAGAAGTATTGCTCAGGCTTTGGGAAAATGACCTCTACGCCAAACCTGAGAAATGTTTCTTCTTGAAAGAGAAGGTAGACTTCTTTGGAATGGTAGTATCTAAAGAGGGGGTAGAAATGCAAGAGAAGAAGATAGCTGGAGTTTTGGATTGGCTGGTTCCAACGCACATCAAGCAACTCCAAGCATTCCTCAGACTTTGTAATTATTACTGAAAATTCATCGAAGGCTTCGCCAACATCGCTAGACCTTTGAACGATCTTACCAAGAAAGACATTCCATTCAAATGGGGTCTTGAACAGCAAAAGGTGTTTGAAACCTTAAAAAATCAATTCACCAAGGCTCCATTATTGGCTTATCCCAATCGGGATATGGACATGTGTGTAGAAACAGATGCTAGCAACATTGCTACAGGTGCTGTTTTATTGGTATTATGTAAAGATGGTTTGTGGAGGCCTTGTGCCTTCATTTCTCATTCCTTTAACGCTCAGGAGCGTAATTACTCTATTTATGATAAAGAACTACTAGCAGTAATCCACGCTCTCGAGGAGCGGTGGCATTACCTTATTGGTAGAGAGCAATTTGAGATCTGGACAGATCACAAAAACCTTGAATACTGGAAAAAGCCGCAAACGTTATCACAACGTCAAGCCAGATGGCATGCGGTGCTAGAAGAATTCAATTATGTCATGTTGTGCAAACCTGGCACATCCAATGGTTGTGCTGATGCTCTATCTAGATGATCAGATCATGGGGATGCAGTCCAAGATCACAACACGAACATTACCATGTTACCTCCTTCTATTTTTATTAACAATCTTACAATATCATCTTCCTTTTACGAGAAGAAACAAAAAATATTTCAGATGTTCCAAACTTCACCTTTGATTCAGAACAAGCCATATTTATCAATGAAAACAATAAAGTTTTCATTCCCGAACCTTTACGTTTCAAACTTTTAAATATCTGCCACGATTCTCCTATTGGAGGACATTCTGGACAAGCTCGCACAATTCACCTTCTCACACAATACTTTACATGGCCGGGAGTCACAAAGGACGTAAAACAATACGTAGATCACTGTGCAGTGTGTGCCCTCATGAAGGGTAAGCAAAAAGCACCTGCCAGTAAACTCATGCCACTTCCCACAGCTAAACACCCCTGGGAAGACTTATCTATAGATTTCATCACCGGACTTCCGTTATCTTTATCTTATGATTCTATTTGTGTAATTGTGGATTGCTTCTCTAAAAAAGTAGTCTTTATACCCTGTCTGAAGACATGATCGTCTAAAGACCTAGCTATTCTATTCAGGGACAATATTTGGTGCAACCACGGTCTCCCCTCTACAATAGTATCGGATAGAGGACTGCAGTTCGTATTGGACTTTACCACAGAGTTATGTAAACTCCTGGACATTACGCAGAAGGTGTCAACTGTTACGGGTCTAACACTTATCTTATCTTTTGATCTTATCTTATCGTGTCACATGATCTTATCCAGATCTAATCATCTAACTATCGTGAACCCTCTATCTAATCTTGTGGACTTAGAACTTTTCACGCAATGGACACTCACTTCTACCAGATCTAAGATCCCCTTATACCTAGCATGGTCTCACCTTTCACATCATCACTGTGCAGGCTAGTATTCTCTTCCATTCTACATGTGTTGTATGCATGCCATGCTTCTTATGTTCCATTCTGCCACATCCTCATGTGGTCCTCATGTCACGCTTCTATTCCATTCTATGGCTATGCTGCCACACCATGCCTTATGCACATGTTACTCCTATATCATAGATACACAGTAAACATGGACAAACCTTGTAGTAAGTATATAAACTCTCAATAGACGGACAGAGAACTCCAGTCTAGTTCTCTTGGTCTTTTCCCCACAAGATCCAGGAGGGACAACATCACAGGTTGCGACCTTCACTGGTCTACACTACTCATTGCATCCATTTATGATGGCTCAACTCCACACTCTTTTCCACTGCGGTTTGACGGAGGCGACTTGAGGACATGACGACCTTAGCCGGTCTACGTTGATCTTTGGGTTGTTTCATCAACTGCCTATCATCCACAAACAGATGGGCAAACTGAACGAGTTAACCAAGAACTCGAACAGTATCTTCGCATGTTCATTGTGAAGAAACAAGACACATGGGCTTCTTGGATCAAGATGGCGCAATTCCATCATAATAACTCCCTTTCCATGGCCACCAGATCTATTCTGTTTGCTGTCACACAAAACTACTTCCCTCACTTAGGATTTGAAGGAAATGCCAAGTCCTTTGCAAGCGAATTTGGAAAGGAATGTGCCAAAGCCCATCAGAAGGTTCAGAACGCTTTGGAGAAAACGAGAGAGAGGATGATGTTACAGGCTGACAAAAGCAGGTCAGATGCCCTGGAGTATGCGATTGGAGATAAAGTCTGGCTTTCCATAGACAACCTCAAACTTCCATACACAGCCAAGAAACTTACCCAAAAATGGATAGGACCTTATGAGATCTTAAAAGTTTTTCCAAATGTGGTTAAGCTTCGACTATCCAAAACCATCAATATACATGAGGTGGTTAATGTGTCTTGAGTCAAACCATATTGAGAACCACTCCCCGGTCAACCCACAATTAGACCAGATGCTATTCAGGTAGACGAAGAAGGCTACGAAGTTTATGAGGTGGACTTTATAGTTACATCCAGAATGAAACGACGTAAACTAGAATATCTTGTGCACTGGAAGGGGTGGGATGAAATGGATAGGACATGGGAATCAGCAGAAAATTTGAACAAACATGCCAAAGATGTTATCACTGATTTCCACCTCGCAAACCCCTCCGCACCACACAAACTCTGTGGACTTTCCTTCCAAGACTTTTCTTCTCTCTTTGAAAAATATGGTGAAGATGTTAATACAAAATATACTGCTACTCATCTGGAATACAAGTCTTAAAGAGGGGGTAGTGTTACGGACACCACTAAAGGACTTTATATCTACACTACTTCAATGTTTCAAACCTTTGATAGTCATGTGGCCTAAGCATGTGATTGCCAAACCTTCGATCATTACGTGATCCAAAGCACGTGACTGTGGGAAAGATCAGGTGACAGAGTCCAGACTCTGCCCCTATCTGAAACATGCTACATTTACATACGTCAATATTTATACCTTGTCACCCAACTTCTGCTTTATCCTGGGCTCACCCTTATCTACGGTTACCATATATGTACTTCTTATCAGTAGCACTGCTTGGTCTGTGCACATGTGTACAACAATATATAAAGCAGGTGTAAACGGCTGAAGTCCTCAGTCGTTTCCACTTGTCTTTGCTGGTCATTCGTGCATCATTACCTCGCAAGAGGTGTAGCATTGAGACAGGAGATTAAGGTTACTGGCTCCTTGACTTTCACCATCCCACCAGTGCTAGTGAGTGCTGCAAGGAAGTGATGTCCTTGTGCACAATTGTCGGCCTGACACCTTAATTGGGAAGGGTTCACAACAATGATGACCAGCCCACATTGTCAGTGTTTTGTATTGCAAAATGTGAGAGGTGTGAGCTCAGTCCCACGTCCAGGAGAGCCACTCAAGGTCTCACTTCGCATGAGCAGCATACCTTGAAAGGTGGCATAGTCATGTAGCCATTCCTTCAAT
>JBBPSC010001319.1:0-10564 GCA_038093395.1 Baorangia bicolor | reverse complement strand
GTCAGGAGACCTCAAGGGCGGCGGGTCCCACTCTCAACTTTCAAGGAGACCTATTACGGAATTGAGAATATCAGGAATGAACTCGGAGAAACATGTCATGCGGCTGCATCCACCGCATCACCAAGTGCACATTTCTGATGACTGGTTGAGGAGGCGGAGTGCAATTTTGTGAATAGGACCCGCATCGCCCCCTTTCCCCTGGGACCATCGGTCTCGTTGATGTGGTGATGGCATGGATACCTGCCCGCGGATGTCGATTTTCCACTTTGATGGGTAGATAAGCTATGGTGTAACCGTCGATCCCGTAATACGGGGGATGTGGGGGTGCAGCCATCCTTCTCTCTCAACCCGATTGGGGCTGTTGGGAAATCGTTGTGTCGGAGAATGGTATGGCCAACCGTGGACAACTTCACGATGTGCAACCAGGTGAAATCATTAAATGTAATATTGTATACATATGGATGTTGGGAGCCATGTCAAGGAGCGTATGTCTGTTTACTAGCAATTGACGGGAATAATGTAACGCAGACCCAGAGAAGAAAACCAACAAAAAAAGATATATATAAAACGTTGCTGTCATAAGATAGCAAGGAGGGAGAGAGTAAGACATACAAGGGACGGAAGGGGATCATGCACTCTTTTCGAGCGTGAAATCCTCGTGCTTTTCGTGCGTCTCTGCCTGGTGCGTGATTCTATTGATGGCATCCTCGCCATCGAACAACGCCGCCGTCTCCTCCAGCGTCCGGTTCTTGGTCTCCACGATGAAGAACCAACAAAACACGAATTCGCATGCGAGCCAGCAGACGTATACGAGCTAAACCGTCGGACTGCTGTCAGTACCGTTGTTTGTTATGGATGGACATTGAGCGCGACTTACGTAGTACTTCCATCCAAGGGCGTCCAGTGCGATCGGGTTGACGTACTGGTTAAAGATAAGAGCGAGCGAAATAACAAAGCTGAAGATGTTGAACCCCTTGGCGCGCAGGTTGTACGGTAAGATCTCAACCGTGTACGAGACAATGAGGGGAGTGAACGCAATGTCATACGCGGCGTAGAAGAGGAAGATGAATGCGATGACGGCATGTCCTGACGCAACGGTTCCATGCTGAGCATACTCGGAAAAGCAAATCGCTTGTGCTATGTAGAACAGGGTCATCAAACCAGCAGAAAGCAGGAAGAGGAAGCGACGACCCAGGCGGTCCACCATGAAAGAGGCGTACATGGCCCAACCCAAGTTCCAGATTTGCAGAATACCGTTGATGAGAAGTTGAGTGCCTGTACCGGTGATACCGATCTGGTCGAAGACCTTGTTCAAGTAATACGAGACGAGACCGTTACCAGACCACTGCGAGAAGAAGGCAAGGGCGATGATGATGCGCATGCGCTTGCGGTTTCCAGGGGTGGCGATAAACGACTTCCAGCCGACATTTGCAGCGACGGTACGGTCGAACTCGAGGGCAGCCTTGATTTCCTGGAATTCATATTGTACGAGGGGATCTGATCTGGAGGCGAACCTATTAGTGAAAACAGTGTTTGTTCCGGTGTACACTTACACGTTGCCATCAGCGTGGTAATAGGCAAGAATGTTCAACGCCTCATCTTCGCGTCCCTTGCTCATCAGCCAACGAGGCGACTCGGGTGCAAACAGAATTAAGGCACATTGCAAAACCGAAGGAGCAGCCTGTAACACTGATGGCAATCGCCATGCCCATGTGCTGTTCATCTTGAAGGTACCATACGTCGTCCATGCGGCACTAATAAAGGTCGCCGTGAGTTAAGGATAGCAAAGAGCCACATCACGTGAAAAAAACGTACATGATAGAACCAGAATACCAGAGGGAATTGTACATGGACGTTAAAGGGGCGCGGTATGTAGGGTATGCGATTTCAGTAACCAACATGGGAGCGGCGTTGGCTGTATTTATTCGCTCATGAAACCGCATAATTGAATCTTTACGGAACTTACCTGCGAAAGTGAGGCCAAAGCCGATCAAGAAACGAGCACCAATGAACATGCCGACGGATTGCGCAGCAGTTTGAATGGCGGTAGCAATGCACATGATAGTCGCACCCAACCACACGGCCTTACGACGACCAATACCGTCGGACACGTAGGGGGCAAAAGGATAGCCTGCCAGCGCACCGATATTCTACCCACGTATGGTCAGCAAGAAAAAAAATTCAATGGCCTTGTGTGCTCACTTGGATGGCATTGAGCAGACCGAGCTTCCCACCAGATGGATAATCGAAAGCAGACTCCCACTGAGTGAGACTCTGCAAACCGTTCATCATACTCCCGTCGTAACCATTGGTAGACGAGGTAATGAGACTGTGAGTAATATCACAATATCAGAAAAATGATATGAAATGTGAGGGTTCTTCCAGACGTACAGAAGGACGATCCACGCATTGAGGATAACCAGTCTGTCGACGTGTGAGTGAGCGCAAGGAAGCGCGAGCACTACATAGGGTACCCACCGCCTGTTATTGTACCACTTTCTTTTCGGGTCGATCAGATGTGCCAACGAATCCTGGATTCCAACAGGAGCAGCAGCACCGATACCCATATTGTCTTCTGAATAATCACAAGAAAGGAGCGAAGGAGGCGGGTGAGGTTGGGGACTTTATGCGCGCATTTGCACGTCTTATAGCAATGGGCTCGGGAAAAACCATTCAACTCCCCCGGTTCGAGGTTGACGTGTTTTTCCTGAGGTACCCCGCACCCCTGCAGCTCCAGGTCCAATTGTCGACGTGGCGTTTTCGACATTCTTGATCCGTTTAGAGCCATGCCGTACCTGGATTCTGTTCAACGTCAACTGCAAGAACTGCCCAACGTGATGAACTTGTACGAGCCCACAATTCAATTTCCGTCAACCCAATCCCAGCGCTGCCGGAGAGTGGACGGCCGTGTTGGGATGTGATACAAAGCAGGGCATCTCCACAGTCTGATGACCAGGGACAACTTATTACCCCGCATCCGAAGCCATCATACTATCAACAATGGATCAAGAAGGCTGCACGAGTTTTAGCTTCCTTTTGTTCTAAGAATCGTTTTCATCAATCACGAGAAACCCAGGTTTCGTGTTGACAGCTTGACCGACAATTTCCCATACAGAGTCCGACAAGTTACTCCGAGACCCATGGCGCCGCCCATACAATGTTGTTGATGTTTGGCTGTAAAGTGTCACATGTCGAGATGCTGACGGACCCCTTTGGACCCCTTTGCAGAATAGATCTTGTCTGTAAACCATACCAAATGCGATCGCCCCGCTACTCGCTACTAGTGGTTCGATCCGCGGACGACGCGTGTCTAAGATGTGCAACATTTCACTTGCCCAGTCACTTTACTACGGCTCTAAACTCACTGTTTATTAGTGTTTGCGGTTTGCACATACTGTAACTGTCTGTATGGAAGCAACCGTAACATGTAACGCTGGGGTGGTTGCGTTGCTAAAAGTAACACATAATGGGAGGTTGGTTGCTAAATTCTCAAGTGTAACGCAGCTCAGGGCACTTGGTAGCTAACAGTAGCAATGTAACACATAATGTGGGACCTCCAAGTCCCCTACTACATAGATGAGTAGACCAGTTACAAGCAAGCATCAAAATTATTGAAGGACCATATGTTCTCATGCTCTCCTGCAGCCACCAATGTATTGTCAGAACCCTTTTCAGTGCTTTCGACACAGTGTGAGTCACTGTCTACATTAGCAGATATCTCAGTGTCTCCTAAGTCCAGAGCATCATGAATGATTGTGCTTGAGGGGACATCCACGTCATCAGCTTCATCCACTTTATTGTTATTATCATGCTGATCCCCAAGTCTGAGCACTATACCTGTTCAACCTTTGGACTCATTGTGGAGGGCAGGGCAAGTATGAAGGTGTTCATGAGTGATTTCTGTTTTCCATACTACTAGTATGCTTCAAGTTTGATGTTGTTCAATGCAATATCAAAGCCCAATGTTCTCACTCCTGGTTTGTAATGCTCTACACACCACTGGGTTGCTAATATTAGCAACTGTAATGCATAATGGGGGGTCTGGTTGCTAACTTGGAGTCAGAAATAGGCCATAATGCACCCCCCCCTGGTTGCTTCCATACAGACAGCTACAGTAGTCTGGTGACCAGAATGATGAGGCTGCTGTTGATCCTGATGCTGACACCTCAGACATGATTAGATAAGTACCAACAACATAGTCAATACATAATTGTAAACAATCTGTAGTTGCTTCAACTCAAGGTAGATCTTTGGTAGCATGCCATAATATTGTCTACAAACACTATATCAAACAATGTAGCATCTTATAGCAGGTATACTGAAACAGTAGTGGAACTAAGTATAAAAGCAGTGAAATTGGCATTTTTCTTTTTGTGTTTATTCTCACCTTTTTCAGACTTTAACCCCTTTCCTTAGTTGTTTTCCCTTCATTCACCCAATTTGTTATGGACACCACTAAAGACTCTACTTATTTACACTACTACTTTGGACTTCATTGTTTTAAACCTTTTGATAATCACTTGGCCTGAGCACATGATTACAAAATCTTCAACTGTCATGTGATCCAAAGCACGTGACCATGGGAAAGATCAGGTGACAAGGTCTAGACTTTGCCCTTATCCAGAACATGCTACATTTACATATGTCAATATTTATACCTTGTCATACAACTTCTGCTTTGTTCTCCCCACACCTTTATCTCAGGTTACCAAATATGTACTTCTTATCTGTAGCACAGCACGGTCTGTGCACAATACTGTAACAATATATAAAGCAGGTGTAAATGGCTGAAGTCCTCAGTCATTTCCACTTGTCTTTGCTGGTCATTTGTGCATCACTACCTCTGCAAAGGGGCATAGCATTGAGACAGGAGATTAAGGTTACCAGCTCCTTGACTATCGTCCTGCCAGTGCTAGTGAGCACTGCAAGGAAGAGACGGTCCTTGTATACAATTGTCAGCCCTATGCCTTAATTGGTACGGATTCACAACAATTACCATAAGTGCTCATTTTATCTTATCTCTTCATCACTCCTTGTTAGTGCTTATAACCTCCTATTTTTATTTCCCTCTCATGATGCAGCACCCTTACCCTCTATCCTATGCATCTAGAATCATGTCATCCCATTCCTATCTCCTCACCTTAGACATGTTCTTAGTAGCTAGACCTACCTAGACTGTTGATGTCATCATGACATCATACTGCATGTATACCTCATGTACTTACTATTGTTTCCTATATAAACCCCCTTGCTAGTCAGGAATCACCAGTTGATTCTTCTCTAGCTTGGGTATTCCCTCTCATAAAGCTTTGAGTTAAGTTCAAATGTGAACCTAGTATCCTTGTTGAGTTTTCAAACCTTGATAACAGCTAGAATGTTAGACTCTACCAAGTCATCTCACAAAGTTGCAAGTTTATCCACTCTCTCCACATTTTCCCTCCATAATGCTATGTTTCTCTCTTCCTATTTAGGGTTGTAGTTCCATTCCATGTCCATCAGAAGATTCAGAACTCATATGGTTTCACTGGCTGTTACATCACCAATATCAGTAGAAGCCATATATCAAAGCATTGTACTACCACAAAAAATGTCATACATTAATAAGCTAGTAGGACTCGGATCAGACAGGGATACACCCACTTCATAACTGATACATCCATTGATTGGCCGAGTGATATATCAATAGATTTTACACTCACCATAGTATCCACTGATATATCATAAGTACTGGTACTACTAGTAGCTACATGCTTCTACTACTGATACAGTGACCTCCAAAATTGTTGCAATATTTAACCCTGATATGGTGTGCGAAGCACACCACAATCAGCTGTGGAAAATTTGCTTAGCTTTGGTGGAACCAAACAGAGTACAAACACTTAGCTACAAATCAGTCCCTGGGTCATGTGATTTGGTCCAGTGGCTGTGGAGATATGCATACTTCAAAACAGCAATATTATTGCAACAGTTTTGCATCCCTTGTTAGCAAAGGTGGAATTTCATTGAAATAACACAATAACTCATAATATTTGGTGCTACAAACAAGGATACACACATATACATTATATCTGAGTTGAAAAATGTTCACACACTCATTTATTCCCACCACCACTATCATAAAATTACTCTAATCTACCCAACAATATTCTATTCCAACTGTACTTGATGTTGGTCAATCCATTTATTTCTTTTCTTCTGGCAAGCTTATAACATATCCATACTTCACTCCAAAGACCATTTTGAGCTTCAGAAGTCTATTGGAGGTTGTTCATTTCAGCTTTCCCCTATTAATATTTATCCTTCTATTCATTTTGTCACTACTCACAAGGGAGAATATGTAGTTCAAGTTATCAAATCTATTCTCAAATTCATCAATAAACCTTCCTCTTCAAACACAGTTTATCAGAACTTGAAAAAAACCAGCTTGGAGGTTATGGTAAAGTGATACTTTCCTCTTCTCCCTACCAAGTATTATAATACACATTTAAATTAGGAAAGGATTGGCCTGTAGGGGGTTGGAAGAGGGTAGTATTGACTCATTAGACCAAAATCAATCACCTAGGGTCAGATGGATGTCAATAGATGTGGAAAAGGCCAAGTGCCAGGCTTAGTGACAAGTTAGCTTAGAAAAGTAAAAAAGTTATTTGATGATATGGGGCTGTATGATTTGGAAGAGTCTTGGCTATGTTATAAAAATTGATGATGGGATATATGGGGACCCATACCTTCACACTTTGAAGCATGAACTACAGGAAACTTTATAATATTGTAGTCTTAATTCTCCTAACATGGATATGTAGTAGTATAGTAAGCCCAAGAATACTTGCAACAAGGGTCAGGAATGGCTGAGTGGGTAGTATTTCAGACCAATGGTAGTATCTACATAGTTGGTTGATGTTATCCCATTAAGCAGGCCTGAAATACTCTAAAAAGAAGACTTTTAGGCTTAGGGTAGAAAATAGAGATTTTATAGTAATGATGGTGGGAATAAATGAGTGTGTGAACATTTTTCAACTCAGATATAATGTATGTGTGTGTATCCTTGTTTGTAGCACCAAATATTATGAGTTATTGTGTTATTTCAATGAAATTCCACCTTTGCTAACAAAAAATGCAAAACTGTTGCAATGATATTGCTGTTTTGAAGTATGCATATCTCCACAGCCACTGGACCAAATAACATGACCCAGGGACCAATTTGTAGCTAAGTATTTGTACTCTGTTTGGCTCCACCAAAGCTAAGTGAATTTCCCACAGGTGATTGTGGTGTACTTCGCACACCCACATCAGGGTTAAACATTGCAACAGTTTTGGAGGTCACTGTATGTATATCACTTGTGCCAGAGTAATGTGGTATGCCTGCTCTACTGTGTGTTCATGTGATGGATCCCTACTAATATATCACTCCTACTATGTAACAGGAATCAGACCCATCCTGTTACATTACTCATGCTCATTTGACCAATAGCTTGAAGATCAAGGATATATCAGTTCACTGGATACAGTCCATGCAAGCCTACATTGTGTTACAGTTTTTCTTCTTCATCGTTCTACTTATCTTGTTGTCTCTTGACTTGTCACTCGCATGTGGCACAGTAAGTCAGCTTCTATCTTTTCAGCTTCATTAATCCTCGTTGACTTCTCTAATATTACCATCATATATTTGTTACCTTGATTTCCCTGCTTGGACTTGAAACAACCCAAAAGACTGAAAGTCCAAAGGTCACACTAAAATGGTTAAACTCTGAGGAGAGTGAAAAGATGAGGCTACTCTGATCTTGTGGGGAAAAGACCAAGAGAACTAGACTGAGTTCTCTGGCTGTTGTATTCGAGCTTATATACTACATGGGTGTGTACACTTGTGTATGTCTAATCTACCAATATAGGGGAACATGTGCATAATGCATGGTGTGATGGCATAGCCATAGAATGGAACAGAAGCATAACATGAGGACCACATGAGGATGTGGCAGAATGGAATACAAGAAGCATGGCATGTATACAATGCATGTAGAATGGAAGACTAGTGTTGCAAACACATCACGTGACGTATCCTGTGACACTATCTTTTATCTTATCTTTTCATTTTTCCAAGTCACGTGACTTCTACCATTTTCAATCACGTGACCATGAGAAGGTCTAGACCCAATCATGTGGACTCTTTATGACTCATAGGGCTAGACCCTTATCTCTTATCTATAACATCATAGTACAGATGGTCTAGGCTATGACGCACACTGACATCATTGCCTCTAATCCTCGACACAAGTATCTATTTAGCCTACCCTAAAGTACTTACCCTAAATGTAGTCAGTAGGTATATAATCTGAATGAGCACCACTGAGAACTTTAGTCAAGTTCTTGTTGGTTTTCCCCAATTACTTGTCTCTATCTGTTATGCAAAGCATACCAAAGAGGTCTCGTTCAACAAGGATACTCAACTGGCAATGCTCATGAAGAGACTGATGTCAGTGGAGCTTCAGGGATAATGAGATGCAAAGGACGAGGGGGTCTCTGGTGAGATGAACGAAGATGCCCAGGGGCACTGGGACTTGGATGAGGATGCCTAGGGTTACTAGGTCTTGGATGAGGAGGGAAGCGTCAACAAGAAGTCACGCTTAGAGACGAGGACAAGGACTTAGGAGAGGAAGCTTGACTTCTGAGTGATTCAAGAAAGTATGCTTGTATAGCGTAGATCAAGAATAGGGAACTACAAGCAGTATGGCATAGGTTTTAAATAGTGAGGAACGCGTGCACGGACCCGGCTGACTAAAGAAATGGAAACGGATGGAAATGGATGGAAGCTAGGAACACTCGTCATCGTAAGAGAGGCGACTGCAGAGGAAGATAAGTCCAAGTAGGGGAGCTAAGGTAACAAATAGGTGGTGTTGGTATCAGAGGGGTCAGCGAGGATTAACAAAGCTGAAGTGATGGAAGCCGACCTACAGTGCCATGTGTGAGTGACGAGTCGAGATGTAATGAGATAAGTAGAATGGTAAAGAGGAAAAATCGTAACACCCTCGACCTCACCCTTGCTCACCACATCAAATCCTCCACCACCTCTGACCCTTTTGTTCTTAAAGCTCTTGCTGCCCTCAATGAGGGTTCTCCCCTCTTCACCCGCGCCTCCTTAAACAACTGGACCTTTGACAACGGTCATCTTTACTTCAAAGGTCATATGTATGTACCTCCCACAGCTTGCTCCGCCCTCCTCCACTCCATCCACTCCTTGCCACTTTCTGGTCACATGGGTATTTTTCACACTAAGTCCATCCTCGAATGTGACTTCTGGTGGCCAGGTCTCTCCTCCTTTGTGAAACACTTCATCAATGGCTGTGCGGTTTGCCAGCAGAACAAGGTAAACACCCATCCTACTGTCCCTCCACTCTCTCCCATCCCCTCCACCCACTCCCTTCCCTTCAAACAACTCTCCGTTGACCTCATCATGGACCTTCCCCCTTCCAACTCCCACGACTCTATTCTGGTCATAGTAGACCATGGCCTTATGAAGGGGGTAATTCTCACTCCTTGCTCCAAAACCATCGATGCTGCAGGAGTGGCACAAATATTTTTCAACCATGTGTTTAAAAGATTCGGCCTCCATGAAACCCTCATCTCTAATCATGGCCCACAGTTCATCTCTGCCTTCGCCAGAGAACTTGCATGACTCCTGAAGTATGATGTCTGTCTCTCCACTGCCTACCATTCCCAGATGGATGGACAAACTGAACGGACCAACCAGGAACTAGAAACCTATCTCCAGATCTTTTGCACCAATAACCCCTCCTCCTGGGCCTCTTCCCTTACGGCTGCTAAATTCCACCACAACTCCGCCCCCCACAGCTCCACCAAGAAATCACCGTTCTCTCTCCTCTATGGTTATGAACCTCGCTCCTATCCCCCTCTAGGAAAAACCTTCCTTCCTGCTTTAGAAGATCGTTTCTCTTCCCTCAACAAAGCTTATAAGGAAGCCCTTGCAGCACATGATTCAGCTTGCAAGGCAATGACATCTAGATCAGTCCGTCGCTTCTCCCCCTGGAAAGTGGGTAATAAGGTGTGGTTAGAAGCCTCTCATCTCCGCCTTCATTATCCATCCAGGAAACTCGCACCCAAGCGACATGGCCCCTTTGAAATCACACAGGTACTATCCCCCCTCACCTACCGACTCCGCCTCCCTCCCATATGGAAAATCCATGATGTTTTCCATGCCTCGTTACTCTCCTCTTATCACTCCACCGAAACACATGGTCCCGCCTTCTCTTCTCCCCCTCCTGACGTTATAGATAATGAAGAAGAATACAAAGTAGAGGCCATCATTTCCCACAAAGGCCCTGCCAACCACCGCTTATTCCTGACCGCATGGAAAGGATACCCCTTATCCAAAAATACCTGGGAACCAGCTTCTAATCTCTGTCATTCTGCTGCTCTCCTTGCTGCTTATAAAAAACAGCACCGACTATAAAAGAAAAGTCCCCAGATGTTTTATCTTGGCCCTCCACACATCTATCCAACCAACTCCTCCTCCACCAACCCCACGCTTGAAATCCTCCCTTTCCTCGTCATT
>JBBPSC010001318.1:0-10565 GCA_038093395.1 Baorangia bicolor | reverse complement strand
GTTTCGGAACGAGGGTAGACCGAATAGGCACTCTGGGACAGATCAACAGCCGTCCACCCCTTATCGGACACCGACGGATCCGAGCTTTGCCAGCTCTCACTTGACACCGAATGTCCGTATGGCTGTGTCCCGTGCAATGATCGATGCCCTGGAGAACATGAGGCGGGTACATATTGACTCGGAATCTGCGGCTGATCTCTAGGGGCATAGCTCATCAGCGTGGGGGAAGCCTTGGGCCGGACCCGAGCGGCATAAACGGCGAAGCCCAGGAAAGCAATCAATGCCACTGCAAGAGGACCGTCAACGCCCATCTCTTGTGCGTACGTCAAGCCATACGCACCTATCCCGCCCACCGCGGCAATCATTACTCCTCCATGGAGGCTAGCGTAGGAGCAGACATTTGTGCCGGCACTACAACCAGAGATTGTTTGTGCGTGCGCAAGTTATTCAACCGAGAGTTACTTACATCGAGATGTCACATTGAATGTCAGCCCGAGCGACAGGCAGGCGAGAGAGAACTATTAATGCTGAAATAGTGGCCAAGGAACCTACAGCAATTAAATACCGCCGACGGATCAATAGTGGTGCGATGACTTACTCATGCTGTCTCGTACTGGTCTACAGTGAATCGCGTGCAATTAGATTAATAGCTTTGGATCAGTCCAGCGACCTAGGAAGAAACCGTGAACGAAGGAGGGGGGTACCGCGCAGCAGCACTAAGGAAAGAGGTTCTATGTCTCCATCAGCGTATTTGAATGGCGAGGGGGTTTAACCTTGTTTATCACGAGCTGTGATCTGTGATTAGATCATAGATGGGAATGAGGCTGATGGTTACTGCCCTTGGCACGTCAAGCGCCGAAAGGTTTCACGGACTCCACGAGTTATGGATACTGTACTGCAGTACTCAGACCAGCCTCCCGATTCGCAATCTCTCAGCTCTGAGCCCGAGGCACGAAAATAGAAAGTTAAAATCTACTCGATTGTCTGCCTGGTGTAGGTTACTCCTGTCCAGAGCAGCACTCGTTAGCTTGCCTGCCACATCGTGGGTTTGTTCATAGCTTGCAAAAACTATGTTTCCCTCTCCACTTCTTTTCATCTTGCCACTCCTACACTGGCGAAAAAGGATGCCATTACTTAGATGATGTGATGGACAAATGTCAACAGCATAGCGTTTTGTGTGGTGGGGAAGAGTATTCGGGTGCCAGTCGCGAAGTTAGGGCCGCCATTACAGGAACTTGAATAATACAATTGACCATCATGCTCGCACGTACAGTATAGCCTTTGCACGATACGCGTTCTTGTTGCTACCGCGAAGGTAAACCTGATCGTCGATCAACCGAGATGAAACGCCATATCTTTTGCATGACGCGAAATTTGGAATAAGTCAACTCAGTGCGTATGCAAACTGCTCGTATAGTGCACACCTTTCAGGACAACAAATCCACGGTAGTTTATAGGTTGTCGTGGTATGGGCCGTCTGACCACCAGATCCGAAAGATCGTGTGTATGAGTTGAAGAGATGAAGTCTTCGTGCGTTAGTCTGTGGGGGTTCTCCATGCCAAGTACAAAGGGAAGCTTATCGGGTGTAGCTGTAGAATCGATTCTTGAGGTGTAGGTAAGGCCGAGCGTGCCCGCGACAAGTTTTAAATTGCTCCTCTTCGACACGTCACCAAATTTTAGCCTTGGAGCTGCTCTTGCTGCCGGTCTTCTGGGATAATGGTTGCATGAGCAAAAGGAGGTCGAAAACCGCACCTTTTTATGTTCTTGGTTAGAACCACGTGATCTGAATGCGTAGATTTAGAGCCAAAAAGTGTACCTATATTTGTTGAAGTGTTAGACAGTATATACCGATTTTTTTGCACACCCGGAGCCGTGACAGTGAGAGCACCTGTCAGACGCCGGTACGTTGCCATCATGATGGTCATCGTGAAGCGTTCCGACCCGAGAAAAGTTTGATCGACTTGTTCTTCTTGGCAGGCTCACGCTGCGTGTCCCGGGGCATCTTGTTTGGCTGCTGACGGCAGATACCATCATCTTCGTGGTCTGGCCAGATACTGTACTACTAGACCCGGCCCAATCATGTGTCATGTCGGAATGATGCGCATTTGAAGCGACTCGCATCGCTTTCGAAACTCCATTTGGTACATGTCACATTCGGTATCGACAGATAGGGTCTGTGGATCTCCAACTGTGTGTGATATCAGTGAGGTTAGAGATTAACGACGAGTCTCGACGTAATGCCGTACCGCATTGGTTTCATCTAAGACCGCCACATTCTAGCCCATGACAGCCACCCCGCCCCCATTCGCAGACTCTTCCCATGAAATGTCGAAATAAGCTCGTCATCAAAAAAAAAAAAAAACCTGTCTCGGGCCGCTCTTAATCCGTAAAACGTACATTTTGCCCTGCACAGTGCGCACGTACCCGCTGGCATGACGCAAGGGAACGAGTCGGTCGTCTCGGACAAGCCACCGTGGCAGTACACATCCAAATCAAGCTCCTGGAACCTGAACATACCGTTGCGACAGCGTTTGCCATGCTGCCAGCCGAGATATTGTGAAACGCAATTAATTACAAAAGGGGGAAGTCCCCTCCATCCACGCATCAACTCGAAGAAATACCACCACATGACCTCGCAAGCGATGGGAGTGGAACTTCACCTTCCCATTTCGCAAGCGGGACCAGCGCTATATCGTGGCTAGCTTCGAGGTCGACACCTAAAAAATCTGAAATTCCGTGCCGTCAACGACGATGATGAAAAGTAAACGTTCACTCGACAATGAAGATCAAAAGATCGCTTACCTCGTTTAGCCCCGCTCAATGTACCGTCCAACCCTTGGCTCTGAGAATTGACCATGGCTTCCATGGCCCCCACCGCAGACACCGGCCGGGGGGCTGTCACCACTTTCCACGTTCCCGTCCCAGGAGTGGTGTTTGTGGATCTGTTTCTGTTGCTGTTTTCCAAGCTCAAAGACAGCCTTGCCTCCTTCAGTTTCCGTCGATTTTCCTTTCCTGCCCATACACTTGCGAATACGACACCATAAACGGAGAGCATGCCGTTCACGTATACAACATCGCCGACATAGCCCGCCTCAACGTTATGGAAGATGATGATAAGCTGGACAATCGAGAAAAGGGCCGGAATAACGAAATTTGAGAGCGCGATACGAAACAGGGATCGCAAGCGAGAAACCAACGTCGCTTAAAGAATCATTGTGGTTATCAAGG
This sequence comes from Baorangia bicolor, assembly GCA_038093395.1. Lineage (NCBI taxonomy): Eukaryota > Fungi > Basidiomycota > Agaricomycetes > Boletales > Boletaceae > Baorangia > Baorangia bicolor. Next base: position 7,337 of record JBBPSC010001318.1, on the reverse strand, counting down.
GAAAATGAAAGATAGTGATTCCTTACATCGTACAGCAGTGCTACCGCTGTGGAAGCATTCGCTGGTGCTTCCCCGGCCGTGAATGGTCCAAAGGAACATGATGGATGCATAGCTTGAGGAACTGCATTCAGCGTTTGCCCCGTTGACAAAATAAGAGGCACCAACGCGTTGTCCACGACCTGAGCTACCCACTCAATTTTCAGGTATGGTAATGCAAAGTATGCAGTTAGGGCCTTCATGCCACTGTTCGGCTGGTTCGCGATGTCGGTCAAGATTTTGAGGAAGATGACAACGTTGGCTATTCGAGCAACTTTGAGAATTATTGGGAGGGACGTGACGAGTGCAAACCGTCTAGGGCCAACCCGACCGAGGGGATACACAGAGACGAGGCGCATAAGCAAGATGAGGTCTACTAGCATGGCTTGAAAAATGCTGATGATCCCGCTAGCAATAAACAGCTGAAACCACGTTCACGAGGCTGAAACCCAAACATCAATGTTGAAGAGGCGCACCATCAGCGGTAACATTTCCTGAGGTGAGAGTATAGTATGGATCTACGAAGACAATTAGTTTCTGAGCATGACAAACGGTTGGCTTACTCCTGTGATATCCGCGATCATCCCGCTAGAAAGAGCCATTGCAATGTTGAGGACATTGAGGATAAATATAGGTTGACGGCGACTGTGAGGAGTGGAATAGTAGAGTAGTGCGAATAAGAGGGGGAAGAGGAGAATCAAGAATGTATGTGCAAGTAGGAGCGATTCCAACACAGGGCGGACGATGGCGATAGAATTCAATCCTGGGGGAAGGCCTGGCCCAGGAGTAGCGTCACTTGCAGTCATCGTGAGTGATCGCGTTAGCAATCCGTATCGAGCTATCCGGTATCGCTTTTATGATTGTTCCAAAAAACAATGTGAAAGCGCGTACTGTATGGCTCGGTGGGGTTGTCTCAACAGAGTGCTGGCAGCGTACTCAGCTAACTAGGTCCGCATCAGGAAGGGAACAGTGCCTTCCGCGACACAACCAACAAGTCAAATATAAACAGAACCCTCACCCGCACCCCAAAACGGAAGCGATGCCAGACGAAGAGAAATCCAAAGGGGTCTTACTGAATTGTACACATCGAAGCGAGCTATTGAACCCCGGATGCATCATACCACCGAAACAGGACAACAGTTGTCGTTGACTGAGGGGTAACGAGAATGATGTTATCGTTCAGCGAAACGGAAGTTAGAAATTTCCCCAACGAGGTCCCGAGGAATTGACACGCACACTCGATCCTGACACGGGCTGTGCCAAGTTTCAACAGGTTAGTTGGGGTGGATCATTCGTGCGGCGCGGGAGAATGCGTCAGATTTCGTTGTAAAAAAGCCTGACATTTCCCCCAGTAGACACCATAGACGCGCGAATAATGCGTGCACTCCTTGATTGCCTTCGTTCGCCTTAGCACCCGCTACCGAGGATGATCACTAGATCCTGTCAGACTCAAGTAAATCAGTAAAAGTAAACACATGCCAGCCACGGTGGGAATACAAGTCGAAAATGCTCCACCGACTTCAGCTCACCTAACACCAAGCTTTCCCCATCTTTGATGGAATCACAACTCCAAATCTACATAAACTTGAACCGGCCCACGGACTCGGAACGTTTCACACGGTGCTCGAGACGGTGCGCACGGTGATGGACTGACTCTTCAATTACTTTCTGAACGACAAATCCCATCAATATTGTCTCGTACATTCATGCGATCTATCGTCGCTTTTGACAATTTTAGCGTTGCCAGCTATCTCGAGCAAGGTCAGCAAGTCCAGAATGGCACCACCATCTCATTGCTGACTCACCGAAAACGCTGGGCTCAGCGAGAGTCCAAGAAACTCCAAGGACATAGGCGACATTGAACCTCGACACGTGCGTCTTGCCTTGTCAGACGGGCTGGTGACCAGACTAGCCCCAAGTTGGCATGTCAAGCGCTGAAAGGTTTCACGGACTGCACGAGTTATGGATACTGTACTGCAGTACTCATTGGAGTCAGACCGGCCTCCCGATTTGTAATCGCTCAGCTCCCCGGACTCAAAGTAGTATGTTCAGCTCCCCATTTTAGAGACAGAGATTACCTTGCTTTCCGGGAGTACCGTCACGCGCAGGGGTCGATTGGTCGAGCGATATGATTAGGGTCTGTACATAAAAAGTGTAGTAAAGTGTACACTACCATTTTTGGGCGATATTCTGACTCAGACCAGCATCCCCTTGGAAGCTTCTCGGCTAGCCCCAACCCTGACACTAACCAAATGTTGACCCGTCGAATAGCCTTCTCTCGATGTGCCTTTTATGTCGCGTTACCACGGTGCAGAGAGCCGTTTGACCTAGCGACTGTAGAGCGGATATCCGAAGACGTCGATGCTCTGCATCGTCGGAGCTGGTCCTGCTGGTCTCAGCGCTGCTATACGTCTCAAGCAGCTCGAGCGAGAAAAGGGAAAGGAATTCCGAGTCGTCGTCCTCGAAAAGGGTGTCGAAGTAGGTTCGTCGACCACGTCCATGTCACTCCCGTCTTCACCGACTGACCACACAGGATCACATATCCTGTCCGGACCTGTCATAGAGCCTCGCGCTCTCGACGAGCTGCTGCCGGACTGGTTTTCGAGGGATGACCACCCCCTCGAACAACCCGCGACGTCGCCTACCATGCGATTCCCCGCCAGGAAATATCCACTTCTCGTTCCGCACCCACCCCAGATGTCCAACGACGGCAACTGCATCACCCCCCTCTCTCTCAGTTTACAGCTTGGCTGGGGGCAATCTCCGAGGAGCTCGGTGTCGAGGTCTATCCCGGATTTGCCTGCGCTGGTCTCGTATGTGGCGATGGCGGCAATAGTGTCGCAGGTATACGAACGAACGAAGTCGGTATCGACAAGCAAGGCCGTATGAAGGAGACTTTCGAACTTGGGATGGAGTTCTGTGCAAAGGTCACACTCATCGCCGAAGGCGCACACGGCTCGCTCTCCAAGGAGCTCGTCTACAAATTTGACCTACGCAAGGACGCAGATCCACAGACGTATGGCATCGGTATCAAGGAGTTCTGGAGCGTTGACCCGAGCCAGTATCGACCGGGTGAGGTCATACCATGGGTTGGCCGCTCAACTACCTGACTTATGGGGGAGGTTGAGTGTATCACATGGCAAACGGACTCGTCAGCCTTGGATTGGTCATCGGCCTCGACCACGCGAACCCGTATCTCAGTCGGTACAAAGAAATCCGGGTGAGGCTTTGCACGTCCTCGCGTTCCGGCGCCTAGGTCTTACACTGGACTTAGCGCATGAAGCACCACCCTTACTTTGCGAAGCTCTTGTCTGGATTCTCGATCCGCATTGCTTATGGTGCCCGCTCGTTGAACGAATGCGGGTTACAATCTGTCCCCAAACTTGACTTCCCAGGTGGTGCCTTGATAGGATGTTCCGCCAGGTTCGTCAACATCGCGAAAATTAAGGGCACCCGCAACGCCATGAAGACCAGTATGCTCGCAGCGGAAGCAGCCGCAGACGTGCTCGCAGAATCGGACTCATCGGATGCCCCGAGTGACCTGAGCAAGTACGACACTGCAGTCCGGCGTAGCTGGGTATGGTCAGATCTAAACAAAGTGCGCAACCTGCGGGCAAGTTTCAACACGTCGTTGGGCATATGGGGCGGTATAACTCACTCGCCGGGGATGGACTCGCTCTTCCTCACGGGCCGGACCCCGTGGACGTTCCGCAACAATGCTCGGAGTCTGGACGCTGCGCCCACGCTGACGGCCAGCCACTTCAAGCCCATCGATTATCCCCCGCCTCAACCGCCACTGTCGACGGATCTGTCGACGTCTCTGACGCTCACGGGCACGAACCACGCCAAAGACCAGCATGTCCATTTACGTGTTCCCAAGGACGGCGTAGAAGACATCTCTCTGAGGAAAGCGCGCGTGCGCCGAAACGTGGGCGAGTATGCAGGGTTGCTTCAACGCGCCTGTCCGGCGGGCGTGTACGAGTACATCGAGGACGAAGCCACATCCAAGGAAGAAGGATGGGATGGTCAAAGGTTGGTCATCAACGCGCAGGTGAGCGGTGTCGGCTCTTTCGTATACTCGGAAGGGACTTGCGCGTCGCAGAACTGTATCCATTGCAATCTATGCGATATCAAGGTTCCTACTCAGGATATCACCTGGACGGTGCCCGAAAGTGGAGGGGGCCCTAAATACAGTTAGTTTCGGCGAGTTTTGTGTCGTTATCAAATTGAGCCGTTTCGTCGTAGCTATCACTTGGTTCTGATCTGGTGCATAAATAACATTGTGAATGAGTTAGCGCGAACTGACTAACGCTGACGACCTCGTCGTTGCGGCCAAGTACACCACCACGCGTTTCTGGTTTCTAGGGTCAGAACACTGTCGAAAAAAAGGTCTGGATTGGCTGAGTGTGTGAGATGGCTAAGGCTAGGGTATGGTGTTCAAAAACAGTTACACAACGGGTACAGGGTTTCAAAGCAAGACAGCAAAGGCAACAAACGAGGATATAAAATTAGGCACCTAGATGTATATAAAGAATGCGTTGATCGAACGGTATATCCACCAATTTCTTCATCGTCTTGTGTAGCGCGAACGCTGCACGGGTATGATCCAGACAACCCGACTCGTCCATCATGTTGTCGTAGAACATCGACGTGATCTTGTTCGTCTGACCATCGTCCACAGCCCACATCGTCCCGATGACAGAACGAAACCCGGCGAACTGCATCGCCGACGCGAGATGAATGACTTCATCCGGGCTTTCCTCGTCTCCGACAGTTGTATGACAGGCAGAAAGATACGCGAACTGGGCGTTCTCTAGTTCACACCGCATGATGCGCTTGACTGTGAAATGTCCATCGTGGAGAGCGAACGCAGACTCGAATGGTTCTGTCCGGTTGGGGAGGCCGTGACATGCGAGATGAACCCACTGGTTCTTGCCAAGCTCTTCAGAGACCCGGAAGAGGCAGGATTCCGCACCCTCGATGCGCGTGAATGTGGCAAGACCATCAACGCGCTGACCAACGTTCGCCAGTTCGGTGCCGACGGAAAGGAGTTCACTCTCGCCGACAGCTTTCGCTTGACCTATACCGACAAAGTGCTTCGCTTCAGTGGTAGAATTCGATGGATCACGCCTTCTGGCACGAATGAGGGCGGTGAGGGTGGGGGTGTAAGAAGAGATGTAGAGATCACCGAGATTCTCTTGACCCTTCCTATACGGACCGGCAGCGTGCAAGGGCAGAAGAGAGAACTCGGCGGTTGGGCACCACCAGATGCGTGATTGAGATGGATATGTAGTCTGGAGGAAGTCAGCGATGGGGGAAACAACTTCATCCCAGAGTTGCCGCAAGATGACGCCGAGATCTCTTGTCACATTCAACGACTTTGAGCGCATAGTCAAGGTATGGAGGTTTGAAGACAGTTCTCGAATACGTCCCTTTGTGATCGATAATGGGATGTGAACGGGATCCCGGTCGATTGAGACAACGAGCGCATCACAGCTATACTTGCTCGCATTCACAATGATCACGGGACCCCCGTGGGCTGCCTGTTGGAGATCGGAGAAAAGCGAGGGTAAGAGGAAATGTGAGAGACCAGGTAACGTGCGGATATTGGTAACGATTCTCTGCATTTCGAGGTTGAGACGGCACACCCGATCATGCTGATCTGCATTAGGTGAATCGAGAGCACTGCGGATGAGTGACGTCAGCTGTGTGAATTCATCTGCCAACGTCTTTCCTGCCGGACCAGATGCAATGACATCGTCAAGCGGGGAACGGAGGCGAGTGAGCTGGCTCCAAAAGACACCCCGGCCTTGTTCGAGAAGCTCGACTGATTTGGCAGGAGCGCCCTTACGAAGGCAAGCTGAGAACGCATCCACCGCAAGCGACGATGTGAGGTTTTTGAGGACGGTAAGATGTTGAGGTAAGGATGGCAGAGCAGCCAGATGATGAATAAGTAATCGAAGAGACGTTTCGTATGCTAGGAGTGTCGTGGGATGCTGGAAATCTTCAGCCATGCAGGTCCATGCTCTGGCGGCAGACAGATCATTGGAAGACACGGTTTGGGACACCTGTGCAAGCTCAGCATAGAGACTGAACAGCTCTTCCTTGGCCTCCATTTCCCCGAGTTGCTTATACCGAGTGGCGAGAGCAAGTGCAAGGTTGTCCAATGACGTCGACCGATCAGGATGCCCCGGTGGGCGAAGGGCCAGTGCGTCTTGGTCGAGGACAATGGCCTCATTGAGGTCCTCCATTGCCCCGAGTTTCTTGTACCGAGTGGCGAGATCAACTGCGAGGTTGGTCAAAGACATTGACCGATCAGGATGCCCTGGTGGGTGAAGCGCCAGTGCGTCTCGGTTGAGGACAATTGCCTCATTGAGGTCCTCCATTGCCCCGAGTTGCCTGTACCGACTGGCGAGACGAATTGAGAGGTTGTTCAAAGATATTGACCGATCAGGGTGCCCCGGTGGGCGAAGCGCCAGTGCGTCTTGGTCGAGGACAATGGCCTCATTGAGGTCCTCCATCGCCCCGAGTTTCTTGTACCGAGTGGCGAGATCAACTGCAAGGTTGGTCAAAGACACCGACCGATCAGGGTGTCCCTGTGGGCGAAGCACCAGTGCGTCTCGGTTGAGGACAATGGCCTCATTGATGTCCTCCATTGCCCCAAGTTGCTCGTACCGAGTGGCGAGATCAACTGCGAGGTTGTTTAAAGACCTCGACCGATCAGGACTCCCTGGTGGGCGAAGCGCCAGTGCGTCTCGGTCGAGGACAATGGCCTCATTGAGGTCCTCCGCTGCCCCGAGTTGCTTGTACCGAGTGGCGAGATGAACTGCGAGGTTGCTTAAAGACCCCGACCGACCAGGGTGCCCCTGTGGGCGAAGCGCCAGTGCGTTTCGGTTGAGGACAATGGCCTCATTAAGGTCCTCCATTGCCCCGAGTTGTTCGTACCGAGTGGCGAGATGAACTGCAAGGTTGGTCAAAGATGTTGACCGACCAGGGTGCCCCTGTGGGCGAAGGGCCAGTGCGTCTCGGTTGAGGACAATGGCCTCATTGAGGTCCTCCATTTCCCCGAGTTGCTCGTACCGAGTCACAAGATCAACTGCGAGGTTGTTCAAAGACATTGACCGATCAGGGTGGCCCTGTAGGTGAAGCGCCAGTGCGTCTCGGTCGAGGACAATGGCCTCATTGAGGTCCTCCATTGCCCCGAGTTGCTTGTACCGAGTGGCGAGATCAACTGCGAGGATGTTCAAAGACGTGGACCGACTAGGGTGCCCCTGTGGGTGAAGCGCCAGTGCATCTCGGTC
>JBBPSC010001317.1:0-10565 GCA_038093395.1 Baorangia bicolor | reverse complement strand
GAACCGGAACCCGGAGTATAGTGAACGCCAATCAGGGCCGTAGAGTAACGAAGGTATCCAGAGGTTGTCAGAGGCATGAATATGGAATTCGTTGATCTTGAAAAAGGACGCGTATGTGCAGACTTCGGCTAAGACATGGATCAGCACAGTGTGTTGGTTTGCATGAAGAAGTGCTTACCAAGGAATTCAGTCGTGTACCAATGGCGTCCTGCATCGAGCATGAAACCTCGTACCTCCCAGCCGGGACTATCAGTGCCATTCCCGGCTGGGATGGTGTATATTCCCTTGTACCCTTGCCCGGACAACACAAGCTGTTGCAGCAGCGTCCTTGTTCCCCACCACGCGCCAATCGATCCAGAGCCAGATATAACATATGAGGAATTTGAGATAAGGAAGTCATAAGCCTCGGGTGTAGGGGTGCCCGAGTAAAGCGTGTGTTTGTTTGAGGAACTGAGCGTAAGGACGATGACTGAACTGTCGTCGTCGATATTGGTCTGGCTGAGCGGCGTAACTTGGACTCGGGGGAGCGTGAATGATGTTAGATGGATCAAATCAGATCGGAAAGTCTCCGCGAAGTCAAGCAGGGTAGGTCCGTCGGACTGAGAGCCACCATCAGATGCATAAACTTCGTCGACGAAAATCTGTGTTTCCGGGCTGAGAATGAACACCTGTCCTAGTTCGTCGGGATAAAACGACTGCACATACGGAATCTGGGCCCGAAAGCTCGCTGCAGAAACGCCGACCGCCAGCAGGACAGCACCAAGGAACTGGGGAAGCCACATTGTGGTGGATTCGATGAGAATCGTGTCGAGGCGTTCTGAGTCCGTCATGCAATTACATGTGGTCTGAATTACCAGCGTTTCGCTGATCAGATTTCCTCGTATCATGATCAGTCACATGGCCCACTCCCGGGCCCAGTTTTCGGGCCCCGGTGCATATTGGGAAAACCAGTGGAGTACTTGAAGGGCCTCGCTTCGGAGTTACCCTGATCAAGAGGTCGTCTACGAATGCAGTGCCAGGAAGTGCTCAGAAAGCGTACCAAAGATGGAACAGGAGTTGCCGGATGAGGCTCACCTGTTCACCGCCGTCAGCCTCGAGTGGAGATGGATTCACAACATGGTTGCACGAGAGATACGACGTTGCGTAGATAGAAAAAATCAAATCCATTGGAAAGTCTAAGCCGGGTTCCTGTTTGGCTGGCAGTCAAACCGAAGTGTGGCTGTTCTGGTTGCTTTGTGTCCTCCATCGCTAGCAGGCGCCAGTCATCAAGATGTCCAATCCTTAGAGACCATGCCAGTGGCTATGGAGGTGCATGTTGAACCATAATGTTTCGGTGTGCACTATGCAGTCCCGGAAGCCGGCGTATGGCAGACGCACACAAGTGAGACCGAGTGAATTTTTTTGCGGCGTATTTATTACAAAGCTATGTACAGAAGAACTCCCAATGATGAGCCCGACAACTAAACAAGGGTCGAGAGCTCCACCATACTTGTGACGTTCGTCGGTCCATAGAAGATTTAAATATTCAGGGTGCAAACGTGAAAAAATGTATAGCATATATATGTCGAGCGTTGGGAAATGAAGTGCTCGATCATTGATGGCTCTTCAAAGCTTCAATGATGACACGTTCGTTCACTGTCTCGATCCGTATTTGGCCTTGTGAATCTGTCCATTCTGTAGGCCCCGCTCAGTACTGCCCGCTTCAGGTCAATAAACGACCACCCACGATCATTATAACATCGAGCTTCCCGTTCGTCGGGGTCAGAACGCTGATGTCCTCAAGTGGGTTGCCATCGACGAGGATAAGGTCGGCGTAGTAACCTGGCTGAACCTTGCCCAGCTCATGGGGATGCAACATGATCTCGCCACCTAGGGCGGTAGCAGACAGAATTGCTTCCATAGGCGTAAAGCCGAGAAGGTTGACGAAGAGCTCAAGGTCCTGGTAGGAACTAAACAGAATTAGGGTCACTCAACCTGATGCAACAATGCATATATACCCGTGGGGCGTCCACGCGAAGCTAATACGATGCAATTAAGCTGTATGCTTCGATTGAACATAGAAATATTACCCATAATCACCCCCTGGAAGAATCTTGATTCCGCGTTGCTTCATCTCCTTCAAGGCAGCAATGCATATATCCAGTTCTCGCTTATATTTTTCCGCGGCAGATTTCTTGAAACCGACTGCAAAATCATGCAAAGTGAGTCCGTACGAGCAAAGCTAGATATGTAAGTCGTACACTGTGCTTTCTCAGCGACGAGCAACGACGAGTAGAGAATGTTCAAAGCTGGGGCGATGTAGACCCGGTCCTTCTGTGCTTCAAGAGCATCCATAGACTCATCAGAGATAAATGCTACGTGGCTTTAGTGACATGGTCCCGTTGAAAGACGGGGACTTACAGCAGTGGTACAGAATGTCGACCCCATACTGAAGGCACTGACGGACAGATTTATCGGAGCGGGCATGAGAGCAAACACGGATGCCTTTGGCATGAGCAGCTTCAACACCGGCAGCGACGAGCTCGTCGGAGAAAGTACTATCCTCAGCGCGAAGATCCTCAAGGATTTCGTCACCACTCATGGATAGTTTGACCTGAGCGACCACCACCACAATCAGAGGGGATGGTGTAGGCGAAACGGACAGGAATACAAACGCTGTCAACACCTGCATCAGCGAACGTGTTGATGGTCTTCATGATATCCTCAGCGGTCTCGACGCAAGTAGTGATCCCTTCAGAAAGAGCACCAGCGCGTGGCGCCATCTAGCAGATTCAATGCATTGCTCCCATGAAGGTACAATCAGTCACATACCTCCTGACCACTGGCAAGATAGCGAGGGCCGGGAATGTCACCGGCCTGTATAGCATTACGAACGACAAGATCCATACGCGGCCTAGCTGCAGCCGCACCTACTGAGGACCACACCGTCAACTTCTGAAGAGGTTCGCGAAGAATTAGCAACATACAGCACATAGTATAGCCACTATCTAAGAACTGTCTCGCGCTCCTGGTAGACAGGATCGTGTGCTCTTCGATGGGCAACGCAGTAATGTCATCAAGGGTAGGCGAATTGATGAAGGTCGCATGTGCATGGGAATCACAGAGGCCGCTCATAAGAGTGCGGCCCTTACCCTCGATGACAAAGGCACCTTGCAGTGTTTCGGATGTGAGTTTACTGCCGACGCTGATGATGCGCTTTCCTTTGACGAGGACATCACCTCGGTAAGGTGCTGCGCCAGTGGAGTCGAGGATGCTAACGTCAACAAATGCAACGACCGTATCATCGCTGCCTGATCTTATTTCCACGCTAGGAACTTTCAGGCGGGAGTCCGCCTTGGTCTAGTCGAGTAATCAGCTGGTCACTTCATTGGCTAACTATCGTATTTTTACCAGATCGACTCCACGGAAAGCAGGGTGACTGGGATCCCATTCCTCTCCCAACCCGTTAACATTGACAGGCTTGGGGGTCTTCAGGGGGGCATTCGGAGCCATCATCCTATCCGAAATCAGCACCATAGGAGGAAATTGTGTCTGGAGCATCGAACGCACCATCGAGGGGGTACCCATGTACTAGTCGCAGGGATGGCTGCTGGATCCCAACTAGGAGAAGTGCTTATCAGATAACATACGCGATCCTCTTCACAGGATCGATGACTTACTTATAGTTGGCCGGAAGTGCACGTTGAACATCTGGTGCAGCCATGACTTGAGCCACGAGTGTATTGAAGCGGACGGGCGGGAATGAATGCTTACGATGACGGGTCGAATCGTAGCCTATATACTGCAGTTCAGCTGCACCTGAATGGTGTTCACAACACCAAATAGAACTCTGAATAACGTAGGTCTGGTGATCCCTCCAAATGTCGTGCGATTCATACAGAACTGCGATCGGGCCGGAGTGTCACGCGGTTACTCGTTTCATGCTTTGGGAACTTGTGCCAATGCGGAGTCCCAGAGAAAACGAGCGAAAACGCCGCATTACGGGGTAGAGCAGCTGATTCAGGGCTCTGCAACACCCCACTCAATTCCTTCAGAGCGGCGCAAGGTTCAAACAATGAACGCAACACAATCATACCTCACTAACTCTGGGGAAATGGCCGTCTAAACCGCGTTTGTAGTGACAGCCAGACGTAAAAATGCACTGGTGGCACTTGTCAAGGCATCGAAACCTGTAACCGGCCATTTTTACTTGACCGTGAATGTTCTCTGGTGCAATGCTGGTGCTTTCCCCGATAGTAAGTCGTGCTTCGAGTCGGTGGCTGCACACTATTGCCATCATTTTTGACGGACTGTGCACCGAGCACTCGAGTTGAATGCATGACGAGGGGCTGACATGTATATATGAGAGTTGTTGTATCGAGGTCGTGGAGCGGGTTCAAGTAGCTCGAAGCCACGTGGAGCTTGAAATTTGAAAGCTTGACTGTCGAGAAGGTGCAAGATTATTGAAAGGAAGGAAGGAATAATACCATATATAGGGAGAAGAACTTTCAATTGCGCAAACAACCTATAGGTAAAACAACTCATACTGAGTCATACATGATGCAATAATGAGCATCTTGCAGCAGCACATAGTACTGACCTATCGCTGAACTACCGGAGGCTTAGACGGTAACTCCTAGCCAACGCAGTAAAGAAACGTATCATTCAACACCCCCTAAGCTGCACGAGCTGGCTGCTTAACACCGTCCTGTTCAAGCGGAGGCTTCTTATGGATCCTCCCATTCTTGACGAAAGCTAATGTGGGTGAGTCAATGCACACTCCGGCTTACCACGACGATGACCTCAATATTCTCGGAGTGCGAAAGCAGACTGATGTCCTCCAAAGGGTTTCCGTTGACGAGGAGGTCCGCATAGTATCCTGGTTGAACCTTGCCAAGTTCGTGTGGGCGAAGCATGATTTCACCCCCGAGCGCTGTCGCGGATAGGATAGCGTCCATGGGTGTGAAATCGAGTAGTTTGACAAAGAGTTCCAGACCGCGGTACGTGCCTGTGGTGCATGCACGGTGAGAACAAGCGCCCAACAGGATTTAACGAGACGGTCAACTTACCCGTGAGGTGTCTAAGCAAAACTTCCCTCGATCCAGGAATTTCAGCGGCTCATTATCATCATGCGAACAATACCAAACGTACCCGTAGTCACCTCCCGGAAGGATCTACGGTCGGTCGAATAAACAACTTCTGTTTAGGCATGATCTACTAGTAAAACCGTTACGTTGATCCCTCTTTTCTTCATTTCCTTCAAACCTGCGACAGCAATCTTGAGCTCCCTGGCATATCCAACAGACTCCCGCCTGTTCCAGGGGATCTACCAGAAATTAGCAAACTGTATGGACGTCCAGCCGAATAATAATTTACAGCCGAATGAAGCAACGTCGTTCAAAGTGGCGTACAACCAGTTGAGCGCGGGTGCAACAAAGACGCGGTCCTTCTGGGCTTCCAATGCATTCATTGTTGCTTCAGATATGAATGCTAGGGTGGACAAATGTCAATCAACGTGTTGTCCGCAATGAGTCACTCGTGCTTACATCCATGATAAATGATGTCCACTCCATATTGTAAGCATTACGCGACAGATTCGTCCCACCGCGCATGAGAGTAGACGCGGATGCCGGATGCATGAGCGGCCTAGAATAACATTTAAAGACCGAACACGACCTGCTGTTCGGCTCGACTAACCTCTAACCCGGTTGCCATCAATTCATCTGGGAACGTCGTATCCTCAGCTCTCACGTTTCAGTCATTTCCTCGCCGCTCATCGAAAATTTGACCTGCAGACCACCCGTCAGGATACAAGACGGCTTAAATCTCTGACACACTTGCCACATCTACGCCCTGGTTTGCTATCTCGGACACGGCCTCCTTGATCTCCCGAGTGTCCTCAACGAAACGGGTGATGCCTGCAATTAGGGCACCTGACAGGCGCGACGTTTAAACAGAATAGCTCTGGAACAAATAATTAAGCAAACCTCTTGCCCATTAGCTAGGTACCTCGGACCCGGAATCCTTCCAGAATTGATTACATTCCTGATGACCACGTCGAGCCGCTGTTTCGCTGATGCGGCACCAACTGAGTATCCAGTCAACTCCACGGTCACAAGAGTATCTTGATCGCGTACGACACATTGTGTAACGGCAATAAAGGAACGTGCGAGCGCTTTGAGCGGTAAACAAAGTGTACTCCTCGACAGGCATGTCCGCAAGACCGTCCAGGGAGTCAGAGTTAGTCCAGCTAAAGTGAGTGTGTGCATCGCCTAGGTCAGGTCTTAGCGAAAATTCATCAATAAACATCTAGGCCTTAAAGAGACCGCTTATAAACGTGCGTTCCTTTCCCTCAAAAATACGGCACCACTTAGGGATTCGGCGGTGAGCCTCGTGCTGACGCTGACGATTCACCGTCCTTCGATCAGGACATCTCCACGATATACATCACTTCCCGTCGAATCCAGAATTCCGACATCAACAAATGCAATTTTGGATTTCCGCGCCGTGGACTTGATAGAGACGTCCGGGACCTTGGTGCGTGGGTCTGGCCCTAGTCTGACGAAAAATAGTATTGACCAACGTGAATAGATGTGTCCCAGTAGAAGCCACGGTCACTCACCAGGTCGATGCCTTGAAAAACTGGCTCGCGAGGATTCCAGTCGTTTCGACTCTGGTTGCATTGGCGTCTCTTGTATACTAGGATGTTCTGGGTCAATTATCCTGCCGGTCGATAAAAAATATTACTTGACTTGATTAAAAAGAGTCTCACCACTTTGGCAGCACCCAAGTACTTCTTGCTAGGGCCACGGATGGATCAAACCTGGAATCTACACGGAAGAGGGGATGTTGATTCTCATGGCCTCAAAAAAGAGGGGGACAAAACATACTTGAATTTAGGATGCGGGACTGTTCGATAGACTTGGACTAAAGCCACGAAGGCGGGTCGGGCTGTTCTCTTTCGAAGTGGCTCAGTGGTGTGCAATCGACCTTTACTCTTATCAGTCTACCCAAGCACCAGTAGAACCAACACTGAGGGGACCAACGCCGACGTAGGCCCAATGGCGCACGTTGAATCCTCTAATTATCCACCAAGTACGGCGCGAATGTCAAATGAGGAAGCCACTTGAGAACGTTATCGTGGATTAATAGAGACAGCGCACCGAAGGACAACCAGACTTGGCATGTTCCCATAACATCGGCTTCTCGAAAGATGACACGGGACAAAACTACCGAGGTGGATACTTTGCGCCGCTCATCCGAGACGACGGACACATGACAAGTCACAATGCACGTACAGACTCTGATATCGCACCGGAACTGCGCCATAAGGGATCCCAGGGATAGGAAGGAGTATTTAGCTGATTTAAGAATAGCTTGCACGGTGAACTTTCTAAACCAGGAGTTCCGAAGTCGGTGACACCAAATCACATGAAGACGCGGTGGCCCTCCTCTGAACTTTAAAGTCAGTGGAAAGTGACAATAATGTCATCGCTCTCAGGCCACATCACCTTTTGCTCTTAAAACCACACACATCCTATTCTATCGCTTAAGGATGGCCCTGTGCGTTGAGAAACGTTAATTCTTCCTTCACGGACCTAATGCAAATCTGACAGGTCAGCTGACGCGAACAGACTCAGCCTTCCTTCGGGGTTGAAGTTGCATGTTGAACATACCTCACCTCCGGGGATATCGACCGCACTTGAACCCATCCTATTCATTCATGGATTAGGTGGTTCCAGCGGCAACATCGGACCTGTCATAGAAGCCTCTGGACTCGCCTCTACACGTAAGATCATTACGTTCGACCTGGAGGGGCATGGTTTGAGTCCGCTGAGCGGTAATGAGGTTTCAGTCGCTAATTATGCGGAAAGTGCTAGGGCAGTGCTTGACGTATATGGTGTAGAGAAAGCAGTCGTGTTAGGGCATTCAATGGGTGGCGTATGTTCTGTAATAATCCAGACAGTTTCACGCAGGCTGAACAACCACACAGATCATAGCGATGACTCTAGCCGCAGCTTATCCTGCAAGAGTCGTAAAATTAAGTGAGCAATCGTTCAAGGTACAAATACATACGATTGATAAGTGGCGATATCACCAGTTCTTCTGGGCCCCATTAAGCAACTCGGAGAACCCGGTGTTAAGGCGCTTAGAGCTCGAGCTGAAGCCGTACGCAAGGATGGGATGATCGCCGTCGCCGATACTGTTTCCAAAGCTGGGATGTCACGGCGCTCGCTCGCGACATCATTTCTCGCCCGTCACTTTGCTCGAGTTTCACTCCTCAGCACTCCGGTGGAAGGATACATACTCGCGTGTTTGGCAGCAGCGCAGGCAACCGACCCGCAGTATGCACAGATCGAGGCCGATACATTGATCTTGGCAGGAGAGGAAGACAAGATATCGCCCGAAGCAGTGGTGGTGTTTCTGAAGGAACATATTCCAAAGGTGAAAGTGATTACAATGAAGAACGTAGGTCATTGGCATCTTGTGGAAGACATCGAGGGCGTTGCGCGGGCAATCAAGGAATTTATAGCGTGAAGTGAATTCAAAGGACTAGATATGGATCGTCCACCCCTTTGTCACGATTGATGTCTGGACAATGGATTGAGTAGATTCATCAGAGAAACATGAGATATTATCAAAAATGCATCCAGTTAGTGCCCTCTGCCATCGGGATGACGGGATAGAATACAAGCTGAATGAACCCACCATACTTTAAGTACCAACTGTATGCAGGGCCACCATCGAGTTGACAAGGCGAGTCGACGTACAACTTAAGTTGGAGAGTTGAAACTTGAGGCTTACTTAGGTCAAACAAAGATAAACACCCGCTCGACGCAGTCCACAATGTACTCCCCTGCGCCTGCATTCCGCTCTCCGTCACCTTCATTCTCACAGTCGTCGTTCAAGTACGACGACTCCTCATCCGAGAGTGAACTCGGTCACGCGCCCACCTCCGCCCCCGATGAGGCCACTGGGTCACCTGGACCGTCCACAGCGCCCAAGGCAGAACAAGGTGCCGACACCGTGACGTGTCTCTGGGACGACTGTGGCATCGTCTTCACTCACTTGCCTACGCTTATCGAGCACATTCACGCCAGTAAGCCTAATCCCCGCTAAACGCGTGCATCGCAATGACGTGTATATTACTAGCCCACATTGGCGTCCACAAGTCGAACTACACTTGTGAATGGGCCACATGCCCCCGCCGTGGGCTCGCTCAGACCTCTCGTTTCGCACTCATCTCGCACATCCGTTCGCACACGGGAGAGAAACCGTTTATATGTTCTCGACCAGGCGAGTCGACTTGTCCCCGACGTGTTACCTATCATCTGACCCTGCAAAAGAGTGTGACAAATCTTTTACCCGCTCCGATGCCCTCGCAAAGCACATGCGCCTCCAGCATAATATGCCTCCACCCCCATCTGGCCGAGGTGGCTCCCGAAAACGCAAGCGTGGGGACTCGCCTCAACCTGCTGCCCAAAACGCACCGCCCACCGAGCCGCCCTCGGCCTTTAACACCTTTAAAGTTGAACCTCGATCGCCCTCCGAGGTGGGTGCGCTAGGGGCCGACTACTTTGAGAATCCCGTTCCTCAACAGGAGGAGCACGGTGATGATGCGATAGAAGACGAAGAGGAGGAGGATGGATTGCCTCCGCATCTTGTCAGGCTCATGGATCCCCAAACCGGACTCATACTCGGCCGCTCACCAGCGCTCGTAAAGTATGTGATCCAAAAAGCTAAAATGCGATATGCGCTGGAGACCCACGCTGCACTCATTGAAGAGTTGAGGTGAGTCGATATCTCGGCACCCCTGAGTACCGATGTAATGTATATGCAGAGTGGTACGTGCCCAAGTAGGGGAAGAAAAGTTGAAGAAAGAGGCCATACTGGACGACCTCATCAAGACCGCATTTGGGTAGGTAGTAACAACGGGTCATTGCTCGTGCGCGCTTAATTCCTTGCCAGCGACGAAGCAGCGGCGCCTTTTGTACTCACCACCGCAGCCGCTCCACACCCTCACGGTTACTCACAACAACAGGCGTATGTGCAGCAATCACATCTACCAGATAACCAACACTACCATCAACCCCACCCACCTCAATATACACCAGCGCAATACCCCCATCCTCCATAAATGTACTTGTTGGCCCTGAATTTCGCGGTGGTATTTCATCGCTGTCTGTCCGCATATTCTATGATGCCTTCAATACCCAAGCTAGAGTTGGACATGGCCCTGTACTTTGTAAGTAATCGAGTGATCGAGCGAGTGACGGATGCTGGCGAGTATCCCACGCAACGTAGCCTGAATGTGACCCCCTGCTGGCATGATTCAAGTCTGCGGGACCTGTTGATAACAGCATTTGTTGCAACTTATATATCGCAGATATGGGCATATGGTCGGAACCCATACCACGACAACCGTCGGCCCCATGGGTCTACGTATTGGGAGATCATTCATCTGCAAAGCAGACGAGTAACGTTATCGCTTGACGACTCTACCACCGGTCGTTTGAGAGCTGTGATTGGAGGACGGCTAGCAAAAAAGGAGATGTAGGGTCGCCACTGTGCTAAGCGAGTCGGGG
>JBBPSC010001315.1:0-10581 GCA_038093395.1 Baorangia bicolor | reverse complement strand
TTCTTGTTCTTGTCATATCTCGGAAGTCCGCTGATTAGGATTTCTACAAGATCTATACAGTCACTCTGAGGACGTATTCTACTTCCTTGAACTCAACCCCCGACTCCAAGTTGAGCATCCAACCACCGAAATGGTTACGGGCGTCAATCTCCCCGCTGCACAGTTGCAGATTGCCATGGGTATTCCTCTGCATCGTATTCGACACATTCGCACGTTGTACGGTGTTGCTCCTAACGCTTCATCTGAGATCGACTTCGAAATGGTGAAGCCTGGGTCCAACCAGCTTCAGCGTAAACCTCGCCCCAAGGGACACGTTGTTGCAGTTCGTATCACCGCCGAAAACCCGGACGCTGGCTTCAAGCCATCGTCAGGTTCACTTCAAGAGCTCAATTTCCGCTCCAGTACGAACGTCTGGGGTTACTTCTCCGTCAGTTCCGCAGGTGGTCTCCACGAGTTCGCTGATTCTCAGTTTGGCCACATCTTTGCATACGGTGAAGACCGCAATGAGAGTAGGAAGAACATGATCGTCGCGTTGAAGGAGTTGAGCATCCGTGGTGATTTCAGAACGACCGTCGAATATCTCATCAAACTTCTCGAGCTCGAAGCGTTCATCGATAATACCTTCACTACCGGCTGGCTGGATTCCCTGATCAGTAACAAGCTCACCGCGGAGCGTCCAGATGCTACCCTCGCGGTTGTCTGCGGTGCCGTCACCAAAGCCCACCTTGCGGCAGAGGCATGCCTTGGCGAGTACAAGCGTATTCTGGACAAAGGCCAGGTTCCCGCCCGCGATCTGTTGAAGACCGTGTTCAGCGTCGATTTCATTTATGAGAACATCAAGTACAACTTTACATGTACCCGTTCCTCCAAGCACACGTGGACGCTCTTCCTGAACGGTGGACGGACATTGGTTGGGGCGCGCCCTCTTGCTGACGGTGGCCTCCTCATCCTCCTTAATGGTCGCAGTCACTCAGTGTACTGGCGAGAGGAGGTCGGAGCTCTGCGACTCATGGTTGACTCCAAGACGTGTTTGATCGAGCAAGAAAATGACCCAACACAATTAAGGAGTCCAAGTCCTGGCAAACTCATCCGGTTGTTGGTTGACAGCGGTGACCACATCAATGCTGGTGAGCAATATGCAGAGATTGAGGTGAGCCTGATTCCCCGAAGCAAGTAGTGTCGTTGTTTACCTCGTCCAGGTCATGAAAATGTACATGCCGCTTGTCGCTGCTGAAGATGGCATCGTCCAATTTGTTAAGCAGCCCGGTGTCAGTCTTGAGCCAGGCGACATCCTTGGTATCTTGACACTTGATGATCCTGCTCGAGTCAAGCACGCCAAGCCGTTCGACGGTCTCCTCCCATCAATGGGCCCCCCTGGCGTCGTCGGGAACCGGACATACCAGCGTTTCGTGCGTTGCACGGGGACACTTGATGATATCCTCGAAGGTTACGACAATCAAGCCATTATGGCTTCGACTTTCAAGGATCTCATCGAAGTCCTTCATGACCCTGAACTACCCTACTCGGAAGTCAGCTCTATTCTATCCTCTCTTTCTGGACGTATGCCATCGAAACTCGAAGAAGGCATTCGGTCAGCTATTGACAGTGCCAAGTCCAGGGGTGACGCACACGAGTTCCCCGCCGTCCGTATCAAGAAAGTTCTTGAGCACTACGTTCAGGACTCTATTCTTCCTCAGGATCGATCGATGTTCCGGACACAGCTTGCTCCATTATTCGACGTCCTCGAGAAATTTATGGGTGGCCTGAAGGGCCACGAAGTGCATACCCTCGCCAGCCTTCTTTCTGCATACGAGTCGACGGAGAAGTTGTTTGGAGGAAGCATCGAAGCTCGGGTTTTGAGCTTGAGAGAACAGAACAAGGATGACCTCGATAAGGTGGTTGCTCTCGTGCTCAGCCACACCAAAGCTCAAAGCAAATCGAAACTTGTGTTCTCGATACTGGACTACATCAAATCAAGTGGCCTTCCCGTTTCCAGTACGGAGAGCCGGCTTTACCAGGTTCTCAGCGATCTTGCTGGGCTCGAGTCAAAGTTTGTCCACCTCCCGTTTCATCCTTTATACGATTAAGAAGTATTTTAGGTCGTCAACTGCCGTCTCCTTGAAAGCTCGTGAAGTGCTTATCCTCGGGCAGATGCCGTCTTATGAGGAGCGTCTAGTCCAGATGGAAGCGATTCTCAAAGCATCTGTGAATTCTAGCGTATATGGTGAACAGGGTACGACGAATAGGTATGGAGTTCTTTGCGTTGGCGCTCCACCTTATTAATGTTCCATAGAACCCCTTCCCCTGAGATCTTGCGCGAGCTCAGCGATTCGCGCTACACTGTCTATGACGTTCTTCCAGCGTTCTTCTCGCACGCGGATCCTGTCGTCACTCTCGGTCAGTTTTTTTTACTCGTTGACCATATCCTTGATCCGACGTTCGTTTCGCAGCTGCATTCGAGGTTTATGTCCGCCGCGCCTATCGCGCGTACTCGCTGTTGTCCATTGACTATGAGGAAGGTGATGGCCCCGATGATGGCGAGCTCCCAAGTGCCCTCACCTGGCGATTCAACCTTGGGCGTTCACATTCACCCCCCGCTACCCCTAGCGTCACTGCTCCGTAAGTACAGCTTGCATTCTTGGCAAAAGGTATCTAACTCTAGTCAAAGTGACCCGAGACGTCAAGGATCCGTCAGCGACCTGTCCTATTTGATCAGCCGCAACCAATCGCAGCCCGTTCGTACTGGTGTTATCGCCTCATTCTCTGACTTGGCTGCCCTTGAGAAAGGATTTGAGAATGTTGCTGGTCTCCTCCCCATATTCGATCCCGACGAGTTCCGCCAACGTTATGGCAGTACGGAGCCGCCAAATGTCATGAACCTAGCTCTTCGCATCTTCGACAAAGCGGATGACGTATCTGAAGAGGCATGGGCAGAACAGGCCCTCAAATTCGTCAGCGAGCACAACGCAACTCTCGTGAAGCGTGGTATTCGCCGTGTGACAATCCTCATCTGCAACCGTGGACAGTACCCGATGTACTTCACTTTAAGGGGTACCGACGGTAACTGGATCGAAGAACAGGCTATCCGTAACATCGAGCCTGCATTGGCCTTCCAGCTCGAGCTCAGTCGTCTTTCTAACTACAAGCTCAGGCCAGTCTTCGTGGAGACCAAGCAGATTCACATTTACCATGCCGTTGCCAGGGAGAACCAGCTCGACAATCGATTTTTCGTCCGTGCTCTGGTTCGTCCTGGCCGTCTGCGCGGTTCTATGAGCACGAAACAGTACCTCATCTCCGAGACGGATCGACTCGTGACCAGCATCTTGGATGCGCTGGAGGTAGTCAGCGCGCAGTACCGCAATGCCGATGTCAACCATATCTTCATGAATTTCGTCTACACTCTTCAGGTTTCTTATGAAGATGTACTCGAGGCTATCTCAGGATTCATCGAGCGCCACGGCAAGCGACTCTGGCGTTTGCATGTCACTGGTTCAGAGATTCGTATTACTCTTGAGGATCAAGAAGGCAATGTTACCCCCATCCGGTGCATCATCGAGAACGTGTCCGGATTCGTCGTCAACTTCCATGGATACCAAGAAATTACCACTGATAAGGGTACAACAATCCTCAAGTCTATTGGAGAGAAGGGACCTCTTCATCTCCAGCCAGTCAGCCAACCCTACCCGACGAAAGAGTCCTTACAGCCCAAGCGTTACCAAGCTCACCTTATTGGTACCACTTACGCCTATGACTTCCCCGAGCTGTTCTCTAAAGCTCTCCACAATGTCTGGATCAAGGCCCGAACTTTTGACTCGTCGCTTATTCTCCCGAAGAAGTTTCTCGAAGCGAAGGAGCTCGTGCTCGACGAGCATGATCAACTCACAGAAGTGGATCGTGCCCCAGGTAACAACACGTTCGGAATGGTTGCCTGGGTGTTTACACTTAAGACGCCTGAATTCCCTGATGGTCGCAAGGTTGTTGTCGTCGCGAACGACATCACCTACAAAATTGGTTCTTTCGGTCCCATCGAGGATCAGTTCTTCTACCTCGTCACGAAGTATGCACGCGCCCAAGGCCTTCCCCGCATCTACCTCTCCGCCAATTCTGGTGCTCGTATCGGTCTGGCAGAGGAGGTCATGCACCTCTTCTCATGCGCTTGGAACGACGAAGCTCACCCAGAGAAAGGCTTCGAATACCTCTACTTGACTCGGGAGAACTATCTCAAAGTACAAGAAAAGGCCGCCGCTGCCATTCGTACGACGGAGATCGAGGTGAATGGGGAGGTTCGCTACAAGATCACAGACATCATTGGACTGCAAGATGGCCTTGGTGTCGAGTCACTGAAGGGATCTGGTCTTATTGCGGGAGAAACATCACGTGCCTACGACGATATTTTCACCATTACTTTGGTGACTGCTCGCTCCGTCGGTATTGGTGCATACCTTGTCCGCTTGGGTGAACGTGCTGTCCAAGTCGAGGGACAGCCCATCATCTTGACTGGAGCACCTGCACTCAACAAGGTACTTGGTCGCGAAGTCTATACCTCCAACCTGCAACTCGGCGGTACTCAAATCATGCACAAGAATGGTGTCTCACACCTGACCGCAGCCAGCGACCTGGAGGGAGTTACCCACATCCTGCAGTGGTTGTCGTACATCCCCGAAATCAAAGGAGACGCACTGCCCATCCGCGAAACATCGGATACTTGGGATCGCGAGATTGCTTATGTTCCATCCAAGAGTCCCTATGATCCACGCTGGTTCATCGAGGGCAAGGTTGATGAACAGACGTCTAAGTGGCTGCCAGGCTTCTTTGACAAAGGGTCTTTCCAAGAAACACTTTCTGGATGGGCCCAGACTGTTGTCGTTGGTCGTGCGCGGTTGGGCGGCATTCCTATAGGTGTCATCGCTGTCGAGACTCGTACCATTGAACGTGTCATTCCTGCGGACCCCGCTAATCCCGCATCTTTCGAACAGAAGGTCATGGAAGCTGGGCAAGTTTGGTACCCTAACTCGGCATACAAGACGGCGCAGGCCATCTTCGACTTCAACCGTGAAGGCCTCCCGCTCATTATCTTTGCCAATTGGCGTGGTTTCTCCGGTGGTCAGCAAGATATGTACGACGAGGTTTTGAAACAGGGCTCGAAGATCGTCGATGGCTTGTCCAATTATAAGCAGCCCGTCTTCGTCTACATTGTACCAAACGGCGAACTTCGTGGTGGTGCTTGGGTCGTCCTCGACCCCTCGATCAACTCTTCCAAGATGGAGATGTACGCTGACGTCGATGCACGTGCCGGTGTGTTGGAACCTGAGGGTATCGTTGAGATAAAGATGCGCCGAGACAAGATCCTTACGCTCATGGAGCGCCTTGACTCTACATACGCATCTCTAAAGGTTGCCAGCAAGGATCCTAGCAAATCTGACGAGGAGAAGGCTGCAGCCTCGAAAGCGTTGGCCAATAGGGAGACCTTCTTACAGCCTACTTACAAGCAAATTGCGCTGTTATATGCTGATCTTCACGAGTGAGTGTTTGCTCTTTTCGTTTGTAGAGTCCATGCTCATGTGCGTCCCAGTCGAACCGGCCGTATGGAAGCCAAGGGCTGCGCCAAAGCTGCTGTATGGAAGGATGCTCGCCGCTTCTTCTACTGGGCTCTTCGGGCACGCATTGCCCGCACCGAGGCACTTGCTCAGTTGGCTGATAGTAACCCAGAGGCAACTCCGGACCTTCTGGAGAAACTATTGGATTCACTCGTTTCCACCATCGACCGTTCCGACAACCGTGCTCTTGCAAATGCGTTGGAAGAGCTGGATCTGACATCTACGCTGGTCAGATTGAGGACTGACCACCTCTTGCAACGCTTCCTCGACGTTGCTCAGCAAGACCGGAAGGCGTCCATTGATGGCCTTGTCCGACTAGTAGACTCATTGTCGCACGATGAACGACAGGTATTACAGTCTGCATTGCAGAACACGCGGTCCCCTGGTTCGTTGGGTTTCTTTGGTATTCTTGATTTCATTGCTCAGTGAATGACAGGACCCCCCTCATACTCCAACTGAATTTGTCGTTATATCCCCATTCATAGAATACCATGGATACCATGGATACCGTGTCTGTGTCATGCATATTGTTCTCTTCGTTACCTCACCCTCGTGCTCTTTCAAGTTTCTTTTTGTTGTTCTTTCCATTTCCCTCTCCCCCGCCTGCAAGGATAGCATTAATTGTAAAGATACCGCGTACTTCTGTATAATCGCCATACCAAGCATGAATCGAGAATACCATGCATTTCAGAGAATCGAGTCGGAATGGGTTCGAGGGGACACTGGCATGCGCTGTGTACTGTATCCCTAGCAACTCGAGAGGTCAACCGGGTCGACTCCTGGTGCACGATACCCACGCTTACATCCGCATACCACTCTGCACGTCTGCAAAGACTATGAAGGAATTAGTGGGCTAGACGAAGAGTAACTCAGTCGTTGCACGGGTCAACGGACTATATGGGTATTTACCTAGACGAAGAATAACTAGGTATGGGATCAGTACGACGGTATAGAAAAGATATACGAAGGGGCGCTCACCTCAGTCGTTGCACGGGTCAACGGACTGAGGGGCGAGACAGTTCGGTCGGGGAACTATATACTCGTAGGTATTTATGTCAGGGTACGATATACGAAAGCAGTAATCCTAGGGGTGAAGACAAGTAGGTACGCGTAGAACAAGGAGATCACGTCCATGGAATAGACGGTTAACGATTAGCGAGTACGAAAACGGAAAGGTGCGAGCCACTGGCACAAGAATGTAGCGTACGGGGTACCAATGCACAGCGGCTGCGCGCTCGCTTGCATGATCCGACAGTGGGTTCGATTGGGTCCGGAGGTATTATAATATTGCACTACTAGTGTCCTCAAACGTTGTCCGGAGTTTGCTGACGTCGAAGCCATGAAGGCAGAACACCACATTCCCAGCCTGAGGATCCGCTCTGACACAGCGAGCTCAGCTGGACTGTCTCGCTCGGCTGCCCCTCAAGCCAATCGGTGCTTCGGCCAAAAAAATAGCTCACATCTAGGTCAGGTACAGGCTCCATGCCTGCCATCATTTCACCATTCAAATCACGGAACTTATAGAGCGGACGGAGTCAAAACCCTCTAACGCGCTCTAGATATCTGGGCTCATACTACCATCTCCCACCCACACAGCGACAGCGCCTTGTTCGTTCGCATTCTGAAATCGATATCATGTCCGATCTCAGATCCACCTCGGGTGGACATGTGAAGGAATACGCCTCTGAAATCCTTTCGGCGAACGTGAAGTGGGCAGAGAGGCTGAACCAGACGTCCCCCCAGTACTTTCCTGATCCTAGGGGTAAGCAAGCGCCAAAGGTGGGTCAAGTCTGGTTCCATCTCTTCGCGATCATGTTGACTTTAACCACACCCGATTTTTTTCTTTCGATAGATCCTTTGGCTCGGATGTTCGGATTCCAGAGTGCAGGAGTCGGACGCGACGACGGCGTTGCCGGGCACCGTCTTTGTGCATAGGAACATCGCAAAGTGCGTCTGGTGACCCTGGCACACCGGGAGGCCACCTGAGCCCTCCCAAACAGCCAATTCCATCTTCACGATGACAACGCGCTGTCGGTCCTTGCATACGCCCTCAAGGAACTGGCCGTCCAACATAGTACGTGCTTTCAATGACATTCCAAACACTTCCTCTCTCCATGGCTTCTCCTGCTCCCTTTGTCTGGGTGTATGCAGTCGTCGTAGTCGGCCACGAGCACTGTGGTGGAGCGATCACTGCGATGAAAGAGGCTCGTCGCCCTCAAGACCCAGATCAGATTAAGCGCCACCACACGCTCCAGGATTCCCTCTACCACATCGTCGAAGTGCTCCGCAAAGGTCTCCATCTCAACGAGATTCACGACGAAGATTCCAAAGACCCCAACGATGCCATCACACGTTGGCTCACGCCCCTCGTAGATCACGTCCGGGAACTCGTTCTCCCCGCGGACGAAGAAGAGGCGTTGAAGGTCGTCGTGGAGGAGAACGTCAGGTTGCAGGTGGAGAATCTGACACAACCCCAGATGGAGGCGTTCGTGAAGAAATCGGCCAAGAAGAAGCCGGTTTGGGTGCATGGTTGGGTATACGACTTTTCGACGGGGCTCATTCGAGATTTGCAGATCACCAAGGTGCTTGGCGCGGATGACGACTGAAGAAGGTTGTGAAAATGGCGTTTCGGGTGCTGCTGTATCTTCGAGCCGTTTTCTTTTACTTGCGTCATCCACGGGGCTGTAGTTGTACGTTTATTTGATCGTTTGTGCCAGATTGTAAGTCTAACGCTGTGTAACTGATCACTTCTGAATTTTGTATGACCTAGTACAGTTGAAAATGTCATAATGCATATGTGTTCACAATGCATAACCCTCGTGTTGCATAGACTTGTGTATTGTGAATCACATAACGGATGTGTACTACCCAGCCAACCTTCCCAGCCGACCCCCACCTGAGTTGTCGTGACAGGCGTAGCAGTGCGTCGGGTCAGTCGGCGATGCAGCGAGTGCCCCACTGGTAGTTGGGTGGGCGTCTGGGGTAGTAACGGGGGGTAAATGGACGCGATTCGTCTTGCGTATCGTTCATATGCTAGTCGGCCGAGCTCGGATTCGGTCAAATTTACCACCTCGAACAACTGCCGAGCCAAATCGTGTTGGGACATACGCAGCCGCAATGCATTGCAAGACATATGAATGGGTATGACCGCGTCAGGCTGGGAGAGGGGATTAACGGTGTGTGTAGTCTGTGGCTGGCCAACATATGGCTATGCAATATAAGAGTTGGGTGGGAGTTGGACTGAGAGAGGGGATTAAGGGCGATGGTATGTACGATCTGTGCCTGTCCAACGTATGGCGCACAGTATAAGAGTCGGAGGTCGACTGGGAGGCAGCGTCCGTAGCGCGCTGCACAACGTGCGGCATGGAAGGGGGGGGATTAAACCTGATGGCAGGATTTTCGGCTGGGAACAGCGCGAGCGGTGTGCGGTCTTGCATCACTGCCCTCCCGGTGGGGGGAGATAAAAGGCCAGATATGTCCGACGGGGTCACGGTGCATGGCTAGACAATTTTTGATGCGCCATCTGTCACCGAAGGCAGGATTGAATGACGAAGAGTAGGAGTACTCGGTTGCTTCGTATCTCGGGAGATGATCGTGCTTCAGATCATCATGTGTCCGATGTCAATTGGGATTGGTGATATTTGATCGTGGACGTTAACACTGGTGTATCCCTTCAGCAATTTGAATGTTAGCCATCGTATTGTACGCATGAATCAAACACTCACCAGCGTCACCGCTGTTTCCCAGCTCGCGCCGAAATTGATGCTCGACGTTGCCATGAATCATGATAGCGTACTTCAAATGGTGGTGGATATCTCTCCCACAGCGGCAGTTGGTTGAGGCGCTTGATGCTCACCGATAATGAGTTACAACAAAATAATAGATCCATTTACAATTTCTACGTTCCATGCATTTATACCACTGGCACCTTCATCCACATACCTAGATTCAAAACAAGCAATGAGTCTCTATTCAAGAGGAATCAGATAGGATGCATACCTGCAATTCATCCTCGCTTTTGTCGATGTCCGCGTTATCATCTCCATCCGATTCCGTGTGATCATCATCGGTGTGCATCAACGAGTCGTTGGAAGGGCGGTTGTGCGGGGACTGAGTAGTAGCTCTCATTCCCAGTCATCCTCAAGTTGGTCAAGTTGCATATTAGCAGTATTGAAGGGCACAAGTTCTTCGTTATAGACTTCATGGCTGAAGGCCATGGGGTCTTCAGCATCATCACGTCCTTCACTGCTATATTCTTCATACTCCTTGCGGTCCCGCTCATGCACGAGATCCACGAACTTGGTATAATGCTCAGCTTCCTTGAGTTGCCAGGCTGAGGCCAGTGCTCGATAGCGTCTGGCCTCCCGAGTAGCATGTTTCATCAAGACAGCCTCTTGCAGTTCCTGGTCTGACAAGCGCTTAACGCCCTCGTAAAGAGCCTCGTCCACTGCAAAACTGTAAGGCAAAATATTCATGGTAGTTGTGGATAAATACCTTTTTCGCATCGCTGGGGGTAATATTGGTACCAGTTCCTCCTCTCAGGGATTTCGTTGTGAAGCGTAGTTCCAAAGCCTCTGCTGTGCTTGGTCTGCGATAAGGTGAAAATCTACCGCCTGCCCTCCTTGAAAGAAGTAAGATCTCGCGCTTGGCCTTCATGGGAGGGTTGGTGGTATCCGTATCTCTGGGACTAGTGGGGCCACCGGGTGAGGATGGACCTACAGTGGATCCTTCACTAGATGAAACTGGGCTCGAGGGATAATCCTCGTTGCATTGAGAAGATCCGGTGAGTTCGCCGGAGCTGTAATTTATCGGCGTCGGAGTGGTAGGTCGTTCAGCGTGAATCATGATACTAGCTGGCAGTTTGTGATAGCAATGTAACTTATGTTGAGGAATTATTTACATGCTGTGCACCCCGCATAAGGAGATCGCCCCTGTTAAAGAGATGTACTGGGTCGGAGCCTTCTAACACAATCAAAGGTACCTC
>JBBPSC010001314.1:0-10587 GCA_038093395.1 Baorangia bicolor | reverse complement strand
AGACTGACGTCTGGGGAGCTGCAAGGATAACGAGATACTAGGATGAGGGAGTCTCAAAGAGACTGACAAGGATGCCCAGGGGCACTGGGACTTTATACAAAGATGCCTAGGGTTACTAGGTCTTGGACGAGGGGAGGAGCATCAACGAAGAGTCACGCTTAGAGACAAGGACAAGGACTTAGGAGTGGAAGCTGGACTTCTGGGAGATTCAAGAAAGTATGCTTGTTTAGCGTAGATCAAGAATAAGGAAGTACAGGTGGAGTGGTGTAAGTTTATATAAAGGTTGCAAGTGTGCATGGACCAGACTCCTCATAAGGAAATGAATGAGAGAGAATATGATGGAAGATGGAGGGGGCACAGGCCACTGTGAGAGAAATGGCGAGGAGATGGATAAGTCCAAGGAAAGGTGTTTACGGAAAGAGAGAAACAAAGGTATAGTCGGAAGGGTTAGTGAGGATGATGAGAAGAGCGGAAGAAATGGAAGCTGACCGACCGCGCCAAGTATGAGTAAGGGAATGGTGTACACAAAGAAGAAGGCGAGAAGAGTGAAGAAAGAAAACTGTAACATTACCCCCTGTGTACAATTGAGCTCCTGGCTCAATGACTTGGCTCTCTCTTTTTCTTCCATTAAACTGTGGGAATAGAAGGTCCTCCATAGATGGCCTGCTGCTGGGAGGGGGAGAGGAGGTTGAAAGGGCAATCGTCAGCCACATGTCCTGCTTGTTTACATACTGCACAGTTACAATGGGGGCAGTATCAATCAGAATGACCCCAGTTGTGACAGGCGTCGCATTGGATGGTGAGGCAAGAGCGAGCGAGATGGCCTGGGGCAGGTTGGTGGCAGTGGGGACAAGAGAAATATGGACAATCTTGTTTGATATGGCCTCGACCGAAACAGTGAAAGCACTCTGTGGTGGGGGACGCTTGAAAGATAGGGAGTCGATCGGATGGGGGAACGACTCGAGTGGGGGAGGATAAAACGTGTTTCCTGTGGGAAGGATGAAACACGTTTCCTGTGGGAAGGATGAAAGACGGTGGGTTCCCTATGAGGAACTGGAATGATATCTTCATCATCATCGGCTTCAGCAGGACCAGCAGAGGAAGTTGGAGGAGGAGAGGATAGTCGTGAGGCAAGTGAAGAGTCAGGAGCTTCTTCAGGCGAGGGGGGTCTGGAGAGAGAAGGGTGGTTTAACTGTTCAAGGTAAAAAGTATGTTGTTCAGGGGAAAGAGCAAGGAAAACTGGGCGGAAAATTGGATAAATCATGGCTAGGGGAAGCAAAGTGATGAAGGCAGAAAAGCCGTGAGCATAAAGGGCATCAAAGAGAGGAGGAGAGAGGTCAAAGATCGAGTAGTGTAAGGCAGGATCGACAGTCAAGGAGAGATTAAGAATATGCTGCATATGGGAAATTCCGTGGAGAGTGTGAACGAGGGCATGAGAGACAGTGTCTTCGCCATATAAAGGGTTGTTTTCAATGGCGAGGAGAAGGTGGGGAGCGTCTATGATGGTGGCGAATAGCATGTGTCGCGCGAATTCGGGCAATAGAGAGGGATAAACAGAACGAGTATGTAAGGGAATAGATGAAGTAGACGACATGGAGGGCGAGGAAGAGGGAGTTGCTGACAAGGGGGAAGGCATATTGGGTGAGGATGAAGTCAAAAATCATAAACTAGTCTTCTAAACAAGGGTGCAGATGAGGTGAACGAGGCAGACGACAAAGAAGACAGCTGAAATGATAGGAAGGGTAGGGCTTGAATAAGAGGAGCGAGCACAATGGATGGAGAGGCCAATGACCAGGAAAAGGAAGATGAGAATGAAGGGGAGGATTTCTATCGTAGGGTTGGTGGAGGAGTCGAGTGGGTACAAGCGAGGAGGGCCTAGATAAAACATCTGGGGACTTTTCTTTTTATAGTCGGTGTCTCTTCTTATAAGCAGTGAAGAGGGCAGTGGAATGGCGGAGATTAGAAGCTGGTTCCCAAGTATTTTCGGATGAGGGGTATCCTTTCCATGTGGTTAGGAACCGGCGGCGGTTAACTGGGCCCTTGTGGGAGATGATGGCCTCGACTTCATATTCTTTTTCATTATCTATAACGTCAGGAGGGGGGGAAGAGAAGGCAGGACCATGTGTTTCGGTGGAGCGATAAGGGGTGAGTAGTGAGGCGTGGAAAACATTATGGATTTTCCATGTGGGAGGGAGGCGGAGTCGGTAGGTGAGGGGGGATAATACCTGAGTGATCTCGAAGGAACCATGTTGCTTGGGGGCAAGTTTCCTAGACAGGTAATGAAGGCGGAGATGAGAGGCTTCTAACCACACCTTGTTACCCACTTTCCATGGGGAGAAGTGACGGACAGATCTCAAAGTCATCACTTTGCGAGCTGAACCGTGTGCTGCAAGGGCTTCCTTATGAGCTTCATTGAGGGAGGAGAGGCGATTTTCTAGAGCGGGGAGGAATGTTTTTCCTAAAGGAGGGTAGGAACGAGGTTCATAGCCATAGAGGAGGGAAAATGGCAATTTCTTGGTGGAACTATGGGGGGCGGAGTTGTGGTGGAATTCAGCAGCAGTGAGGGAAGAGGCCCAGGAGGAAGGGTTATTGGTGCAGAAGATTCGGAGATAGACTTCTAGTTCCTGGTTGGTTCGCTCGGTTTGTCCATCTGTCTGGGGGTGATAGGCGGTAGAGAGGTGAACATCATATTTCAGGAGGCGGGCTAGTTCTCTTGCAAAGGCGGAGGCGAACTATGGACCCCGGTCAGAGATGAGGGTTTCATGGAGTCCGAATCTTTTGAACACATGGTTGAAAGATATTTGTGTCACTCTGGCAGCGTCGATGGTTTTGGAGCAAGGATTGAGAATTACCCCCTTCATAAGGCCATGGTCTACTATGACCAGAATAGAGTTGTGGGAGTTGGAGAGGGGGAGGTTGGTGATGAGGTCAACAGAGAGTTGTTTGAAGGGAAGTGCGTGGAAGGAGGGGATTGGAGAGAGAGGGGGGACAGTTGGATGAGTGTTCACCTTGTTTTGTTGGCAAACCACGCAGCCATTGATGAAATGCTTTACAAAGGATGAGAGACCCAGCCACCAGAAGTCATGTTCGAGGATGCTCTTAGTGTGAAAGATGCCCATGTGACCTGAAAGGGGTGAGGAGTGGATGGAGTGTGTTACGGGTCTACATTTTTCACCCTTCACATGCTCACTTTTTCTGATCTTATCTTATCTTATTGCGTCATGTGATCCTTTAGGATCTAATCATCTATCTTATCGTGAATGCTCTACTTACATTTCATGGACTTAGTCATTTCGTGCAATTGCTGCTTAGTCAGCATGGACACTCAACCTTTTCACATGGATCTAAGATCCCCTTACACTGTCACGGAGTTCACATATTCACTTCATCTCTGTGCCGGCTATTATTACATTATGCTTCTCTTCCATTTGATCTAACATGCACATCACACGTTTTATGCTTCTCTTCTCTTCCATTCTGCCACACAGCGCGTTGGCCTCATGTTATACTTCCATTCCATTCCCACACATGCGGACAAAACATTGCAATCGTAGATTAGATGTACACAGGTGTACACACTCCATGTAGTATATAAAGTCCCAATGCAATGCCAGAGAACTCCAGTCTAGTTCTTCTGGTCTTTTCCTCTCAAAGGTCCCAGTTGTAGTACTCCACTTCCTTCATCTTTTCTCTTATCGTCTTAGCCTTTCCATTGTGCAACCTTTGAGCTTATAGCTTTGAGAGTTGTTTCAGAGTGGAGGAGGGTGGAGTGAGTAGTGGGAGGAACATACATGCGCCCTTTGAAGTAGAGATGTCCATTGTCGAAGGTCCAATCGTTCAGGGAGGCGTGGGTGAAGAGAGGAGAGCCCTCATCGAGGGCAGCCAGGGCTCTAAGTACAAAGGGGTCAAAGGTGGTGGAGGACTTGATGTGGCGTGCGAGGGTGAGGTCAAGAGCGTTGATAACAACTGGGTCAGGGAGGATGGTGCAGTCTGCGTTGTCAGAGGAGGTATCAACGTCATCCTTTCGAGAGAGGGCATCAGCAGGGCCCATTTGGGAACCTGGGGTCACAGCCCAGATGATGTCGAAGTCTTGGAGGAAAAGAGCCCATCGGGCCTGACAATGAGAGAGTTTGCGAGAATCTCGAATATAGGAGAGGTTTTTGTGGTCAGTAATGATTGTGACCAGATGGGGGGTGCCTTGGAGGTAGTGTTTCCATTCATCGAGGGTGTAGATGACAGCGAGGAGTTCTCTGTCATAAATGTCATAGTTTCGCTCTGCCGAGGAGAAGATCTTGGAGAAGTAGGCTGTGGGTTTCTTGTCACCGTTTGGATCGAGTTGCATGAGGACTGCACCAGCAGCAAGGAGGGAGGCATCCATCATAACAAAGAAGGGTTTGGCGACATTGGGGATGGTGAGGACTGGGGCAGTGCAAAAGATGGTGCGAAGGGAATCGAAGGCCTTCTGTTGGAGGGGAGTCCAAGCCCATTTCTCATCCTTTTGGGTGAGGAAGGTTAAGGGAGAGACAATGTTGGAGTAATTGGGAATGAACTTCTGATAGAAGTTGGCAAACCTGAGGAAGGACCGTACTCCTTTGACAGAGGTAGGAGGTTTCCAGTCAGCGATGGTGGAGAGTTTCTTTGGGTCCATATGGACGAGTCCTTGCCCAATGATGAGGCCCAGATACTCCATGGTGGGGGTGTCAAAGGTGCATTTGGAGATCTTCAGGGAGAGTTTGAGCTCCCTAAGGCATTGGAGAACACAACGAGTGCGTTCATGGTGGAGAGATAGGGAACCTGTGGTGGCGATACCAATGTCGTCCATGTAAATCTTGAGCCAACGCTCAGCGATCATATCTGCGAAATTGTGGTTCATGAAAGCCTGGAATGTGCTGGGGGCGTTGCAAAAGCCAAAGAACATGACTGTGGGTTCGAAAAGGCCAAGGGGGGTAATGAAGGCAGCTTTCCATTGGTCTTCTTCTTTGATATGAATGTTGTTGTACCCCCATCGGATGTCGAACTTGGTAAAGTATGTGGTGTCCTTCATGTCATCGATAAGTTCAGGTATGAGTGGTAAGTGTTATGGGTCTAACATTTTTCTCCCTTATCTTATCTTTTGATCTTATCTTATCGCATCATGTGATCTAATCAGATCTAATCATCTAATTATCGTGAACACTTTATCTAATCTTTTGGACTTAGAACTTTTCACGCAATGGACACTCACTTCTACCAGATCTAAGATCCACTTATACCTAGCATGGTTTCACCTCTTCACTCATCACCATGCAGGCTAGTATTCTCTTCCATTCTACATGCATTGTATGCATGCTATGCTTCTCATGTTCCATTCTGCCACATCCTCATGTGGTCCTTATGTCATGCTTCTCTTCCATTTCATGGCTATGTTTCCACACCATGCCTTATGCACATGTCCTACTATATCGTAGATTAGATGTACACAAGTGTACACAACCATGTAGTATATAAGACCTCAATAGACGGCCAGAGAACTCCAGTCTAGTTCTCTTGGTCTTTTCCCCACAAAGATCAGAGTAGTCTCCTTATCCTCTCTTCCTCCAAGTCTACATGTTTTAGTGCAACCTTTGAGCTATATGCTTTTTGGGTTGTTTCAGTAAGGGGTAGGCATTTCGGACAGTGTGGGAGTTGAGGTATCGATAATCCTGACAGGGTCGAAGTGATCCGTCGCTTTTTGGGACAAAGAAGAAGGGAGAAGCTTGGGGGGACTTTGAAGGGACGATGCGACCGGTTTTCAGATGTTCTTTGACGAAAGCTTTGCAAGCTTCCTTTTCGGCTGGGTTAAGGGGATATACCTTGGCCACCTTGGGGGTGAAGGTGTCTCTGAGTTCGATGGTGTGGTTGAAGGATCAGTGTGGGGGAAGTTGGGAGTGCATGGCTTCTGAGAACACATCGGCGTAGTCCTTGCAGAAGTCTGGAATGGATACTTCCTTAGGTTTTTCGGCGATGTTGAGTTGGGTAGATATGGTGACCTTGTTGATGTGTTCCTCATCGGCTCCTTTCGAAGGAGGATACTCATGAAGAGACCACTCAACCCCTTGGGGATACCTTTGAGTGAACAGGGTGGCGATTTTGTGGTCAGGGTCAGGGTCAAACCAGTTGGGGTAGAGGGGTTCTTCAGGAGCAGTGGGGCCGATGTTGAGGGTGAAGTGCTTCCAGTTGATCTGAGGGTTCCATTTCTGGAGCCAGGGCATTCCAAGTATGACCTGGGGACGGCTTAGGTGGGTGATCATGAGTCTTTCAGTGTCGGAGAACGAGCTGGAGTAGATAGGAACGAAGGCGTTGTTCTTGATGGTCCCCTTCTGATTGGGGGTTCCATCGACGTTGTAGGTGATGATGGGGTTAGGGAGTGGCGAGGTCTTGAAGTTTCCTGGGGATAGGAGCCGAGGGTTGATGAAGTTTCTGGTTGCACTGGAGTCAATGAGGGTGGTGGTTTCAACAGTTTGGTTCTTTCCTTGTAGCAAGATAGAAAGACGCAAGGTTCTGTCATTCTTTGGTGCTACAAGTACATGGTTCATTGTAAGGGAAGGAGACGTTGAGGCAGCTTCCCTTCTTAAAAATCCTGTGCCTTCTGGATGTGTGCCAGGGACACCAAAGCGATTTCTTCAGATGGTTCTTTGTAGCAGGTTTTGAGAACCTCAAGGATTTCTCTTTCGTCTTTGCCAGAGGTTTTGAGTGAGTTGACATACTCATTGAGGTGGGAGTGAGGTGGGACAGGGGTTTCTTCCTTGGGAGGGGAAGTTTCTGTGGTGCAAATGTTCTGGGGGCGTCGAGGGATTTTTGAGAAAGAGGAGAACTGGGTGCAGTTCGGGGCACTGTGGCCAGGTTTGCAACAATGAAAGCAAAGCTTGTCTCTGATGCATCGAGCTCGATCAGCAGGGGTAAGTTTGGTGATGGTGACAGTGTCAACATCCATGGCATTGGGGTCTTTCACAGGGCGAGGAGAGGACGAGGGTTGGAGATGACCCTTTCTAAGGGCGAGGATGTGCATTTTCTGCATGTGAAAGGTCTTGGCTTGCTCGATCCACTTGGAGAGCATGGTAGGGGGGCGGACATGGAGAGGATCATGCCAACAAGGCATTGGTCTAATCCGATGGAAAACTGGTCTGTGAGGGTGACCTTATCGGTGATTCCTGCTTTACAGGCAAGGTTCTGGAAGTCGGTGATGTACTGTTGGAAACCATCATCAGTGGTTCCGTCAGGGAGGCGAGTGGACTTCTGGGTAAGCTTGGTTGAAACAACCCAAAAAGTGTGAAGCTCAAAGGTTGCACTAAAACACTTAGACTTGGGAAGTGAAGAGGAGGAGACTACTCTGATCTTTGTGGGGAAAAGACCAAGAGAACTAGACTAGAGTTCTCTGGCCATCTATTGAGGTCTTATATACTACATGAGTGTGTACACCTGTGTACGCCTAATCTATGATATGGGAGAACATGTGCATAATGCATGGTGTGGCAGCATAGCCATAGAATGGAATAGAAGCGTGACATGAGGACCACATGAGGATGTGGCAGAATGGAATATAAGAAGCATGGCATGTGTGCAACGCATGTAGAATGGAAGAGAATACTAGCCTGCACGGTGATGAGTGAAGATGTGAAACTGTGCTAGGTATAAGTGGATCTTAGATCCGGTAGAAGCAAGCGTCCATTGCGTGAAAAGTTCTAAGTCCAAAAGATTAGATAAAGCGTTCACGATAGTTAGATGATTAGATCTGATTAGATCATGTGATGCGATAAGATAAGATCAAAAGATAAGATAAAGGAGAAAAATGTTAGACCCATAACATTGGTGAGGTTTAGGTGAGCTGTGGACTTGGTGTCGAATGGGTAGAAGGTGGTCTCAAAGTTGGAAGTGAAGTAGTCGAAGGTTTTCTCGTTATTAGGAGTGGCCGAGTTGGCCATCTTGTTGTACCACATCTCAGCAAAGGAGGCACCTCTTCCTGCACTCATCTTGTTGAGGGTGGTCATGATCTTGTCTCCGTCAGTGGTGTACAGGGAGGCGTTGAGGGCGAAGTAAGCCCTCATGGCTTTGATCCATCGGGGGGCATCGTCAGACTGGCCCGAAAAGTCGGCTAGGAGGGCGGCCTTGAGCTTGGGGGTTTTGGTGGACATGGTTGGTGATGTGGGACGAGGTGGAGACGCTGGGGGTGTAGATGCTCTGGGTGGGGGTGTTAGTGGTGTCGACGACCTATGTGGTCCAAGGATTCGATGTTGTCTGAAGCTGGGTGGGGCAGGGATTTCTGGTGTGGCAAGGTTTTCTATGTCGGGGATTTCAACATCGTTGTCTTTGTTAGGGCTGCGGAATAGTCCGAAGCGACTCGTGGTGGCTATGGTAAAGGTCCTTCACCTGAGAAGGTGGGACCACAGAGATTCTTGATCTTTTGTTATGTGAAGCATACCAAAGAAGTCTCGTTCAACAGGGATACTCCTCAGGCAATGCTCACGAAGAGACTGACGTCTGGGGAGCTGCAAGGATAACGAGATACTAGGATGAGGGAGTCTCAAAGAGACTGACAAGGATGCCCAGGGGCACTGGGACTTTATACAAAGATGCCTAGGGTTACTAGGTCTTGGATGAGGGGAGGAGCATCGACGAAGAGTCACGCTTAGAGACAAGGACAAGGACTTAGGAGTGGAAGCTGGACTTCTGGGAGATTCAAGAAAGTATGCTTGTTTAGCGTAGATCAAGAATAAGGAAGTACAGGTGGAGTGGTGTAGGTTTATATAAAGGTTACAAGTGTGCACGGACCAGACTCCTCATAAGGAAACGAACGAGAGAGAATATGATGGAAGATGGAGGGGGCACAGGCCACTGTGAGAGAAATGGCAAGGAGATGGATAAGTCCAAGGAAAGGTGTTTACGGAAAGAGAGAAACAAAGGTATAGTCGGAAGGGTCAGCGAGGATGATGAGAAGAGCAGAAGAAATGGAAGCTGACCGACCGTGCCAAGTACAAGTAAGGGAACGGTGTACACAAAGAAGAAGGCGAGAAGAGTGAAGAAAGAAAACTGTAACAGAATGACAGAGGACTGAGAATGTATGGGTCAGGGGTTAGGTACAAAGGCTGCCATCATGGGAAAGGGGTGAAGGAAAATAGGTAAGATGTGTGATATAAGCACCAAGGTGGAGTGATGAAGAGATAAGATAAGGAAGGGCACTTATGGTTTGCAAGTAAAAGAAGTAAACAACTAGGAAAATAAAGGGATAAGTCTAATAAATGTAAGGATTAAGTGAAAAAGAAAAATGCCAGTTTGCCGGTTTTATGCTTATCATTCCACTACTGTTTCAAATACTAAGGTATAAGGGACAAGGCTGAGCAACAAGTATGCAACAGAACCCTGTTGAAATGGGAATGACAATGTGGAAGGGAATGGGTGATGCAAGATGAAAGCTATTTCTAACTCAGAATTGCCAACTTGGTCAGTGTAAACCTTGCTTGCACAGTAATATTTGGTACAGAGAATGTAATGACATGTAGGAAAAGAGTCCCACCTGCACACCCTTTCCTTGCTTTCATCATTCCACCAATCATTCCACCAGGACTTTGTGTTGAGCAGGTGCATTGCTCAACCCGAAGGAAGCAATGCTGGAGGCAGAGCAACTACTTACAGAGATGATAGTAAGAGGGAAAGATCTCTTATATCATAGAGGTGCATAGGGCAGCCTTATATACACATTGAAACAACTCTCAAAGCGTGAAGCTCAAAGGTTGCACAGGGAGAAAGGCTAAGACTTTAGATGGAGAGAGGAAGTGGAGAGTACTACAACTGGGACCTCTTTGAGAGGAAAAGACCAGAAGAACTAGACTGGAGTTCTCTGGCGTTGCATTAGAGCTTTATATACTACATGGAGTGTGTACACCTGTGTACATCTAATCTACGATGACAATGCTTTGTCCGCATGTGTGGGAATGTAATGGAAGCATAGAAGCATAGCATGAGGCCAACACGCAGTGTGGCAGAATGGAAGAGAAGAGAAGCATACCATGCGTGATGCACATGTTCATCAAATGGAAGGGAAGCATGTATGTAATAATAGCTGGCACGGAGATGAAGTGAATATGTGAACTCCGTGACAGTGTAAGGGGATCTTAGATCCGTGTGAAGAGTTGAGTGTCCATGCTGACTAAGCAGCAATTGCACGAAAACGACTAAGTCCTTGAAACATGTAAGTAGAGCGTTCACGATAAGATAGACGATTGGATCCTTGTGGATCACGTGATGCGATAAGATAAGATAAGAAAAGTGCATATGTGAAGGGTGAAAAATGTAGACCCGTAACACACATAGAGGGGGGAGATTACATAAGTATATCCTGGATAAGGATGAGATCTCCCATGTACCTATGTACTAGATTATATATGAAATAGGAGTTGATTAGCTGCTTAAGGGCGCTATGTTCAACACTTTGTTGCTCAAATTACATTAGCTGGCTCATTAACAATCTGAAGTGATTACATAACTTGACAACCTGTCTTTGTTTGGTTCTATTGTTGATATTACATAGGGGTGACAGATTTGACCCCCAAGAGACCTTGCAAGCAAGGTAAT
>JBBPSC010001313.1:0-10590 GCA_038093395.1 Baorangia bicolor | reverse complement strand
ACACTACTTTCTACAAGGCGAAACATCAAGGACACAAACTTGAGTGGGACCACTCCCTCGGTACGGCAACGATCAAAGCGAGGTTCGGCGCTGGGAACAAGGACTTGACCGTCAGTCTATACCAAGCTGTGGTATTGCTCCTCTTCAATGACGAGACGGAGATTGGGTACAAGGCCATCCTAGAAGCCACCAGAATGGGTGAGGCATGAATCCCATCGACGCCAAGATGAAACAGGAACTAACGTCGGGATGATACAAACCAGACGAGCCCGAACTCAAACGGACCCTCCAGAGTCTGGCATGTGCGAATAAAAAAGTCCTCAGGAAACGACCTGTAGGGAAAGATGTCAACGAAGACGACGTGTTCTACTTCAATACCGAGTTCACGGATCCGAGGGCAAAGGTCCACATCAACTCTATCCAGGCAAAGGATACGGTACGTCGTTGATTCTTTCGTTCCATGTACTTCGCACACCCGTTTACGCTTTCCCATTCCTTGTCATCGCCAGCCTGAGGAATCGAAACGCACGCAATCTCACATCGACTCGGACCGCAAGCACTACCTTGACGCCGCCATCGTTCGGATCATGAAAGCCAAGAAAGAGCTCACTTACGAGGCGCTCAAGTCGCAGACGATCGATGCGGTCAAGAACCACTTTGTACCCGAGGTGAACGTGATCAAGCAGCGGATTGTTGGGCTAGTGGAACAAGAGTATTTGAGGCGGGACGACGACGATATGAACAAATTTATGTATGTTGCATGAGGTTCGGTGGATAGGAGCAACTGGGGTGTATGGCATAAAAAAGGACAGTATGACTTTCTGCTTTGAACTGTTCTGTGAAGAC
This sequence comes from Baorangia bicolor, assembly GCA_038093395.1. Classification (NCBI taxonomy): domain Eukaryota; kingdom Fungi; phylum Basidiomycota; class Agaricomycetes; order Boletales; family Boletaceae; genus Baorangia; species Baorangia bicolor. The sequence goes on along the minus strand of JBBPSC010001313.1, from coordinate 9,744 downwards.
GACCATATGCGATGTTGCCGTACCAAGTTTGTGGAAACCTTCTGCAGTGCATGGAGGCAAGAACATGAACGTCTATGTTTCCAGGAAACTACCGAGGTAAAACTTCCGTTATGTCTGTAACCTCGCCCAGAATGCCCCAACCAGAGTCCAATGGTCGTGAAAAGTGGACTCGACCCAAAGAAACCGGTGGAGCAAATCGACGATGATATGTCCCATCGGATCCAAACAACGTCGACAGTGGCCTAGAGCGTGCATGTTTCGACGGTCAACCCGCTTTCGAAGACAGGTCGACCCCGACGTCCACATTGTCCAACAACATGCGCAAGAGCTCTGAGAATTGGCGGTGGAGTTTCTCTAGGGTAGGTGCGGCCAAGGTCCCACCGAGAAGGGGGGGGAGGGGGAGGGGAAGATTTTAGTGATACGGTCGACCGCGTCATATGAAAAAAAGACCGTTTACGGACTCGCGCGATCGACTGCCTGGGTGTACTCTTCGTTTGCCTCTGTCATGGCGGTTTCCAATGCTTGAAGGCGGTGTGCCTACAGAGAAGAACAAAAAGCGGACACATGGTGCCACGGTACAAAGGAGCACACAAGTGGTAGCGTGTCAGATGGAACGTCGAAGGCATGATCGGTGGGGGGAATGGGGTAAGGAGAAGAGCCTTCCAGACTTGCCTGTGTTTCCTCGGGTTCCGGGACGGGGAGGGACTGAATGAGCACTTCGATCTGTTTCGCTTTGACGATCAAGTCATCGACGAGCTCCCGCTTGTTTGCTAGGAAGGGGAAAAAAAACACATGGAATGGACCGAATCACCAAGTGAGAACACTGTCATGACAAACGGAGCAAGGGACGGGGAATAGGGGACGGTTGGGGATGGGGAACATGGACACACGCATGCTCACCTTCGAATACCTCTGGGGGGTCAAACTTGTCCGGGGGGCGTGATTTCGTGATCGGTATTTCGGGGCTGACCTGGAGGAAGGTCGAACGGGAGGTCAGGTAGCCGATGCTACTCGACATGATCATCAGGAGCTGTGCATGGAGCGCCGCGCAAATGGACCATGCAGCGTGTCGACCACGAAAGCGAACCATCATTGGGGCAACGGACAAGGCAGAAAAAAAACAAAGGACGTTCCGTCATTCGATCGTTCACGTTCAGATCGAGGCGAACAGGCTCGCTCACCCGCTGTATCTCGTCCTGGAGTTGGGTGATGCGGTCCATATGCGACAAGTCCTGCAGCATTGCGCTGCGAGACAAAGATGTTTTCCTTTCTTTTTTTCGAACCAAAGTCGGACACGTAAGTTACTCGCCAGCGAACGTATTCATGAACTGATGGCCGAGCACAGGCAAGCAACACATGAAGACTTTTCAGCCACCGCGATGGTCAACACTCTCCCCGCGTCGAGACAAGTGTGCAAAGTGATAAGCGATATATCGCAATAGTAAAGACAGAATGCCGCTATCTCACGTGAAACTAGTATAGTCCTTTTCGACACCTGATTAATTACATTCCGGTGATAACTTATTGGCTCATCAGGAAATAAATATCCCGGTGTGGTGACCAGAAGTCAAATAGACAAATAAATCACCAACGCGACCACGCGGTGAACGTCTCCTGGAATCCATCTCGGTTGTATTCCTCGTTGATGATATCTTGTTCTCCGATCGTGAGCTGGTAGGTTGTGCCAACGGTTGAGATGCTGTAGAGCATGATCGTTGACTCGTCATCAATGTTGAGGATCCCATTTTGACAGGTGTAGTTGGCAAGGCAGCCTTGAGTGTAGTTCTAACGTCAGGAATGAGCATCCAGTCACGTCCGAGTATGACATAGTTTGATCATACCTGGAAGAAGCTGTAGAACCCAGCACCTAATTGGAACGGTAAGACAATCCTCAGTTTGAACGGGTGAATCTTACCAAAGAGCGTAATGTCCCAGGACTGCTGCACATACATGGCCCACGCCATAGGGCTCGAGGAATTGTACACGGGGTCATAGTAGTATGAATTAATGTAATAAGGCTGGGGGGCAGGTGGGACTGGTTGATAGTAGGGCTAGTTTGGTTACAACTCAGGAAACATGCAGACCGTGATAGATAAAGTCTTACAGTCTCTGTCTGCGCGAAGCCAATCCAGTGATTTTGTGCGCCGTGCAGATTATATTGGTAGAGAGAGCAGTGCTCAGCTGTGATTGAGGGATGAGACTGTGTCGAGGTTTGGAGTCTAGCACACTTACATGCTGTTACAAACGTCAGTAAAGTGTATATTCTCAGACAGGTTGAACAACTTACCAGTACCGATCATCCACACGGGCCCATAGGATTCTGATAGTATGCCGCGCCCGGAGAAAATACTTGTTTGACGTCCTTCAGGGTCATCGAGATCGTGGTCAGCATTCCAAATCCAGGTTCCCTACAGCAAGTCAGCAGGGGTTCTGAGTCGATGCGATAATCACTCACCTCAAGGTATGCACTAGACCCCTGAGTCAAGTGCAAGGCTATGAAGGCAGCCTGACAATCGGGACTGAGGTTGCCCGCAGGGCATTCGGGATATTGTAGCTTCGTACCAGCGGCTAAGATGAAGAAAACGTTAGGTCGCATAGCTTGTTCGTCTCTCGATACATACCTCCGCCAAGACTGTGTTTGAGCGAGGGTCAGATAGTTTCGAGAATCAAGTACTCAAACACACCGGAAATAAGTGTCCCACATGCCTGCACCACCCTGTTGATCCCAAGGTTGTTGTACGTTCCACTCGACGAGGATAGCGCCGGGCGCTTTGAAGACTAAGTCAAGGCTAGAGGTGTGTCTTGAACAACATACCAGGTCCGACGGTGGAGAAGATAATGTCCGTAATCTCCAGGATCCCATTAGACCAAGGCGCACCGGCTTGTACCATCACCGTGGGGCTGTTCTGGTCCTGAAAGTTGGTGCCACCGCCGAGGATGACCGACCAGGCCTCTCCCGTAACTTGCGAACCGGCAGGAATGTAAAGGGTATCTGTGATATAGTATGTTCCGGCATCAAAGAAGATGAGTTTGCAACCAGCAAACTGTCAAAACATGTTCAGCATTTGCATAACGATGGTATCCTTCGAAGCATACCATATTAAAGATATTCTGTAGGGCTGCGGTATCGTCCGTGTAACCATCACCAACTGCACCATACGACTTCACGCTAACAATCTGATCCAGGGAGTAGTCGGGATACTGAGGATGTCCTCTGCCAAATATGTTGCCCTCCGAGTCGATGATGTTCCATGGCTTTTGTGGTGGTTCGATAGATCCTTGGGTATAACGAGGTAGCCCATCATCCCCAACGTACACGTTACCTTGGGCCCAGGACTCGATATACGTTGAGTCGGTAGACCCCTCGAGCACAACTTCGCCACCTTGGACTCCGACTGCGACTGGAACATTGTACAGCTGGACATTATTTAGCACAATGGAACCTGCAAGCGTGCCGTTGCTCGGCGTTGTGGTTTGGACAAAAACTGGGGTATTCACTACTGTCACATCGATGATGGCTTCAGAGCCAGCAGTCTTGATAGTCATCAACAAGATGCACAAAGACTCCCAGATAGCAGACACTCACCTGAGTTGCAGAGGATGTGCCGCCAGTCGTCAAACTAAAGCCGACCTGAGTATTGGTGAAATGTTAGGAAACGGAAGAGTTGACAGATGTGTGTATATACCGAGCAATTGTTGATGGATATATGCTGGTAAGTCCAGCCTACCCAAGCCGTGAGCACGTATCACACGCGAGACACCAAACCCATACCCCAACTCCATGTAGCATCGACACCTTTAGGGAATATCAGAGTGATAGTGGAAAAGTTATAAACGATGTGCTCACCAACAACCGCATTATTGACAGTGAGATTCCGTACAGTGAACTGTTGGTTGCCGACAGAAATCCCATTTTTGCCTGCCACCATTAGCTGACTTGAAATCTAAATCGAGAGGGCTATACCTCCGTTGAAAATGATATCTACAAACAACCTTTGAGCACAGGATTATGCGAAACATGAATTACATACCACCCATGAAACCACCGCTAACGTGTGAAGTAAGTATTACATCCTTTGCGTTCCAAGGGCCCTCTCTCACCTTCCGCTCTCCATGAAAAGCCCTGGAATGTAGATGTGAATTCATCGAACATCGATTCAAAGCATGGGGACCTGTACCTTGGTGCTGTGTGCCATTCTCTTGTGACATTTCCACGACGACATTGATCAATGAGGTTGACTGCGATACTTGCCAATGGAGACCAATTGCAGGTGCAGTGGCATTCATTCGACGCAAATCGATGACCAGATTGCGTACAGAGCGGTAACTGAGTGAAGCAGCAGAGGGTTAATATCATCAGAGTAATCAACGTAGACGCTACTTGACACACAAGTTGTCTTGGTTGATAAACCATTGAGCACCACCACCGTTGGGGACGTAAGGATCGGCATCTTAGGATGTCGTAAACACAAGAACTACTGATATGAACGCCCTAATGCTTACCGATGACAGCGAAACCCGTGAAATTTGAAGACGCGAGGAGAGTTGGTGGCGTTCTCGCGTCACCAATCATTTGGGTATAGTAGTATGTATTGATCGCAGATGATACCAGATATTCCCTGCCAGTCTGTTCAGCAAGCGGTCGCACTGACATTGGGTTTTCATACCCAGGGGGGAAATATACGATAGCAGGTGTAAGGCTTGGAAAACGTCTGTAAGTGATATGGAGCCATGTGCAGGCAGCACTCACGTTGATGACTGACATCCGTAACCACAACGATATCCCTCGGACATCGCGGCGCTAGCAAGTAGGTTCAGTCAAGGAATTTTTGCACGAAAACCAAACAGCGAACTTGATGGCTGCAGTGTCATCGGTCATACCATCACCTTTGGCCCCGAAATCTTGCACATTGCGAAAGACTTGGTAAGTTGTGTTGGGATTGAACGCGGAAGTTCCCTGGTGTTTAATGGTTTGTAGCCAATATGGCTCCCCTGGCGCAGCCTGACCGGTTATTAACGGTGCAGAGCAAGATGAGCCAAGGCCGGAAACGAAGGACGCTAGGAGCAAGCAGGCGCTCGCGGACAGGAATGCGAGACCGGGACGTCTGGGCATGGCGACGAATTGCCCTGTGGACAAATAGCGTCTTTATAAAGAGTGGCGGGGCCCAGGTGAGAGAAGGAGAGTGTGCAAACTGCGGGTTGAAAGTAATTCCAGTTTTTTCGGGTCCTGTTCATTATTAGGGACCCTGGCGAGACCGCGAATCCAAAGGTACAGATAAACGCGGACAAGGCGCGATTCCTGTGCTGTACGTATTGGCGCGTGTCTCGGGGAACCAAGCGGAAGTCGTTCTCCGCTCGGTTCATTGTACATTTACACTCTCCCCGTGAAAACCACGTTGGAGGCGCACCTCGGCGGCTGGTACCAGTGGCTGACCATACACAAGCTGAGGAGGTGAGTATGAACTAGCACCGTTACAAATGGGGCTGCGTGTGGGACCTAAAGCGGTCAGCTGCCGGAAGAGCAGAAAATAACCCAGACAGTGAGGATAAAACAGGCAAATTATGGAGAATACGTGGCAGCGGGGACGCATGGCTTTATCCGAGGTCGAATCTTCAAGTTGGTGGATGTGGATCAGACTACGTCAAAGAGGTCAGCTGCTTCTTTGCTCGCGGCCCCATGGTACTGAGGGTCTCCGAGAACGAGCCTCGGTGCGAACGCCACCATCACTTGGTTGGTGTCTAATAACTCAACTCCGCGCCTCGGACCGTCTCAGTAGAACCATGCAGCACTCTCACACGAGGATCGGCTAGTGGCTCGTGCTAGGCTGTGCTGCGGTCCGTGGGCCCATAGTAGAGTGAAGAGGACTTATCTGACCGAGGATTGACTAGAATGATCGGAAACAGGGACCGGAGCCACAACGGTACTCTCGGATCACGCCCTTAGCAGCCCGAACTGCGTGTATCCGCGTGCAGAATTGTTCGCAGCCGTGAATTCTTGGTGGTGACCTGTGACTTGGCGTGTACAGGTCACCACTGACAGGCGCAGTCACGGTACCAGCTCGTTGGGAATCAAGCGGCAAATGCACGTGGCGCTAGCACCATGGCTCGTTCAACGGCTGTGTTTCCGTAGCCTTGAGAGGGAACGGCGACTCGTGTCACTCTTATTCAAGTACTTGAACATGAACAGAGGTATCAACCCAAATCTGGGTCCTGTTGTTCGACAGGGTTATGTAATATTTCCATTTCCGGGATAAGTGTTCAACTTATTGTTCATGGATCATGATGAGAACGGTTGCAATTGTTTCCTCGTTTCGTATATCTATCGCCCCCTGGTTGCCCAACTATTTTACGACTCTTTCCTGCTTTTCTTTTTTCTTCTTCTGCGCGTTGCGTGCATAAGGCGTCTGGAATGTCTTCTTCAGCGTTATTCGTCCATCCTCATCTCCCTCCCACCACTAATACCCTCAATTCGCAGCAGCGCACGCGTCTTATGCGCTCGACGAGGAAGCTCGGCGCAGTTCTGGGAACCACGCCATATCTTTTAGAAAGCGACACATCGTTTGCGATGCTCCCCCTCGGGAAGGCTACTTCTAAAGCGTTGAAGCGCCAGGGTTCTATTTTTACACACCACCAACCCAGTTCGTCATCCATAACATCCAGCTCTACCTCTACCACCTCGTCACACCATCCTTCTCCATCTGCATCGTCTACTACCTTTCCCCAGAGCGTCGCCTCCGGTATGCAGAGCACCGAATCGCTCCCGATGAACCCTCCCGGTCTATCCAGCACTCGTAGGCGTCGTCCTGGTGATAAAGCACCCCAAGTCTACCTGCGGCTTAACACGGTGCCAGTCTCACCCACAGATGATCGTGTTGCATCATCGCTCTTCCCAACCTCATGCACACCCCTTCCCCCTTCCCCTATCACGCCTACCGTACCCGACGTCGCTGAGATTCGTCGGAAGCGGATGGCTAAGCTTGCCCGCCACCTTGGCGAGAAAATTCCTGCTGAGCTCGTCCTCGCCTCCGAGTTAGCTCTAAAGCCCGCCAAGATTCCTCCGAGCCGTCTTTCAAGAAGACGCACTCAGTCTATTCATGTCATGCGCACCGGAGTTGCGTGTATCTGTGACAACAGACCATCCCTTGGGCAACCGAAGCAAGATTGGGTGGGCGAATGGAATCGTTCAAACATCAAAGATGTACAAAAAGAGCTTAGGAATTTGAGGGTTAGGTGAACCAATTACCACCTCTCCGCATCACGTCGCGTCCCCCGTTCTGCATCACTTTTCAAGATAATCATACCATAACCAGCTGCTGGCCCAGTTGATGAGTATTATGATCGTTATGCATTTTATGACTCCAATCATTATGTATCACTACTAGCCTTATTATCCTGGACACCATTGCATTATATGATACTACATGTTAATATTTCTCTTCGCTCGGCTCGGTGGTTCGGTAAGAAATATTACTCCAGTATTTATCTGATCCCTTGACATTTCTTATGTCTTAATACCCCTAAACTTATTCCCGAGGAAGCATTTGCAGAATGTAACATAGTCTGGTGACCAGACCATTTGCGAGGTTCTACATATGACTGCGACCGCCATCTTCCGTCCTATCATTCCTCTCTCTTATGTCACGGTCACGAATCTGAGGTTGTTACATTCGAGAATATATTGGATACCACCAGCAAGAGTTTCAAGGAGTTTTGGTTTCAGTTCTCTATCTACTCCCATCGAGATGTCAACCGACTGACGAGCTTGCCATACACCATCGTCCCCTTTCGCTGGATTGGACCTGAAACATCTCAGTAGAACTCGCTCACTCCGGTCGTGTGGAACCGGGAGCCATCAGGACATCCAAAATGTGCACTACACCAGTCGATCCTAACGCAAAAATAAGCTTTCGAGTTACTTTGGTATGGTTGCACAACTTACATTGTGTCTGAGTTGACGGTTACCGCGTTGTCATGAGAAATAAAAAATGATTTTCCAGCATTCGCTATCTCAAGCATGCGGTTGCTTGCCACTGCCACCAAATTATAGATGTGATCGGGTTCTCTGTACTGTATGAGCGTGTGTCGAAGAGTGGTAGCGATTCCAGCTATATCTGTCGGAACAGTAGCAGGAGCCTGGTAAATTTAACACTATTCATCGATCAATTCTAGGGAGAAACCGATAGAATACACGAACACATTGTAACAGATTGCCTGCCATATCCTCGGCGACGAAGGAAGCGCTTACTATATTACGATACTGAAAACAGATGAGACCACCAACGTCAAGCATATACATATAAATTAACTTACGCTGCTCATATTCATGACCCTTTGCACAGGTATGCTTCTATTATAATTTAATATGGCAACGAGATAAGCGGTGAGATAGTCTTGTTTCGGGAGGTGTGTCTCGTTCTGTCCATGAGAAGAGAGTGCCGAGCGGAGCCCGGCGAGGTCGGGAGTATCAAACCGCCATCTCAGCTGTTCGACATTTTTGCATGATTCAGCTAATACATCTCCAAATTCGCTCAAGAGGCAAGTGTCGTGTAAATGGGGCACGTGGGGCCAAAATTCAGCCGCGATAGAGCGTGACGGTGCAGGAAAGTGGTATTTCTTGCAGGCTGGAGCTACAAACTCCGGGGATAGACCTTGATAAAACTGGGAGAGCGTGTGCATAAAACACGACAATACGATAGCATCACCTAGTGTTGAGCAATCAGAAGCATGTGAATAACAACAGGAAAGCGACAACCAAGTGGGTGATACCAAGAGACACCGATACACGTTTCGTTACTGAATAATATCAATTTAAGACGAAGAAGAGGGGCACTGCCGTTGATAAGGTTAGTACCGATGGGTTGATGGTTTAGGAACGGGGATATATCATCCTGGATGACCCAATCGCCGTTCAGGAGTGAGTTAGAGCTCGTGTCGAGCTTGTAATCGATATCCACAGGAACAGCAGTGTTAGTGAGTTCAATCTAAGAGAAGTGAGATAGGAGTCTAGCTGGTTCCTGCAAATCAACCCACAGACCAACACCCACCACTGCGTCGGAGCTGCCCTGCAGCGTGTGGGTAGAGTTGCAGGACTTTGGAGAGAGCCTCCTCAGACTTGGGGATATCAAGTTCTGTCGGCAGGACATGAACGTTGTCGATCTGAACCTGGCATGAGCACTGGGGAACGAAGGTCATACGTTGTGCAAACAGAGATCATAGCCAGCTAAATCTACGTGTTCCATGATGGGTTGCAAGGGCGGTTGGCAGTTTAGGTGATACGAGGCGCTGGATGAAAGACATGGCTTAGTAGACTGGCTGGAGATGGGGGTATTTATCAAACTTCGTAGACCTCAGGGGTAAGTACTAACTACTCACTGCGGTAGCTAGTAGTGACGCACATCACCGGAGTCCTTGTACCTACAAAGGTAACAGTGGACCGGCGGAATGGCGCATCAACTTAGGTCGAGTGGCACTTCGTTTTTTGGCCGTGCTTTCCGCATCGTTTTGAAAACAGCTGTAATATCCCGAAACTTAATCCCGAGGAAGCATTTTGCAGAGTGTAACATAGTCTGGTGACCAGACCGTGGCAGGTGACCGGAATAGCATCATGGACATCATCGTCTCGACCAAGGTCTCGACTCGAATGTTGGACCGATCATCATTCCGACCTGACGTGGATAGGAATGAGATAAGGCTAGCCAAAAAGTACTATAGAGCCAGCAGCTACTCATCATGTCCTCTAGCCGC
>JBBPSC010001312.1:0-10592 GCA_038093395.1 Baorangia bicolor | reverse complement strand
ACAGACATGAGAGATTATGTAAGTATATCCTATATAAGGATAATATTTCTCATGTATCTACGTGCTAGATAAGATATGATATAGGGGTTGATTAGCTGCTTGATAGCGCTATGTTCAACATCCGCATGTATGGGAATGGAATGGAAGCATAGAAGCATAGCATGAGGCACACATGCTGTGTGGCAGAATGGAAGAGAAGAGAAGCATACAACGTGTGATGTGCATGTTAATCAAATGGAAGAGAAGCATGATGTAATAATAGCTGGCACGGTAATGAAGTGAATAGTGTGAATACCATGACAGTGTAAGTGGATCGTAGATCCGTGTGAAAGGGTTGAGTGTCCAGACTGACTAAGCAGTCGTTGCACAAAACAATTCTAAGTCCATGAAATGTAAGTGAGTGTTCACGATAAGATAGATGATTAGATCCTAAGGAATCACGTGACATGATAAGATAAGATAAAACGTAAAATGTGAAGGGGAAAAATGTAGACCTGTAACAGGTGTGTACACCTGTGTACGTCTAATCTACGATATAGGAGAACATGTGCATAAGACATGGTGTGGCAGCATAGCCATAGAATGGAATAGAAGTGTGACATGAGGACCACATGAGGATGTGGCAGAATGGAACATAAGAAGCATGGCATGCGTACAACGCATGTAGAATGGAATGGAATAGTAGCCTGCATGGTGATGAGGTGAAAAGGTGAAACCATGCTAGGTATAAGGGGATCTTAGATCCGGTAGAAGCGAGTGTCCATTGCGTGAAAAGTTCTAAGTCCAAAAGATTAGATAAAGTGTTCACAATAGTTAGATGATTAGATCTGATAAGATCACGTGACGTGATAAGATAAGATCAAGAGATAAGATAAAGGAGAAAAATGTTAGACCTATAACACAGTGAGCCTGATGTCTGTTACGGGTCTACATTTTTCACCCTTCACATATGCACTTTTCTGATCTTATCTTATCTTATCGCGTCACGTGATCCACAAGGATCTAATCGTCTATCTTATCGTGAACGCTCTACTTACATGCTTCAAGGACTTAGTTGTTTTCGTGCAATTGCTGCTTAGTCAGCATGAACACTCAACTCTTCACACGGATCTAAGATCCACTTACACTGTCACAGAGTTCACACTTTTCACTTCATCTCCGTGCCGGCTATTATTAAGTATGCTTCGCTTCCATTTGATGTGCACGCGCATCACGCATGTTATGCTTCTGCTTCTCTTCCATTCTGCCACACTGCGTGTTGGCCTCATGATATGCTTCTATGCTTCCATTCCATTCCCATACATGCGGACAATGCATTGCAATCGTAGATACAGCATATACATGGACAAATACCTGTTGTAGTATATAAGACCTGAATGCAACGCCAGAGAACTCCAGTCTAGTTCTTCTGGTCTTTTCCTCTCAAGGTCCCAGTTGTAGTACTCCACTCCTCCATCTTTTCTCTTACAAGTCTTAGCCTTTCTCACTGTGCAACCTTTGAGCTTCACGCTTTGAGAGTTGTTTCAACGTCTATTCAGATCCTGAGATTTCATGAAGTATTGGAGATTGGCGTGATCCATCCATATCTCGAATGGGAAATTTGTGCCTTCTAGGTAATGACGCCATTGTTCCAGTGCTTCTATGATGGCTAGCATCTCCTTATCGGCGATTGGGTAATTCCTTTGCTCCAGTGACATGCTGTGGGAGCTGAAGGCAACTGGATGCCAGATCCCCTCCTTTTCTATAGATAACATGGCACTGGTTGCGAAGTCCGATGCATCGCATTTAACCCTGAATTGACAATTATTGTCTGGGTAAGCCAATATGGGTGCCATGGTAAAGCATTCTTTAAGCATGTCAAACACTTCCTGTTCATGTGCTGACCACTGCCAGGGGTAGTTCCTTCTTGGTCAAATCATTCAGGGGTCTAGCCACCTGACTAAAGTCCTTGATGAACCTCCTATAGAAGTTCACTAAGCCCATAAAGCTTCGAACACCTTTTATGTTCCTAGGCACCAGCCATTCCTTTATAGCCTGCACCTTGTCCTGTTCCATTTCAATTCCCTCAAAAGTAACGATCATCCTGAGGAATTCTACTTTTGGAACTCGGAAAAAGCACTTCTCCAGTTTAATAAATAAGTTGTGGTCCTTTAATCTACGTAAAACTTCTTTAATAATTTTATCATGTTCTTCCACGTTGTCTGTTTTTGTAAAGATGAGTATGTTGTCTATATATACTATGACTACTTCCGGCATATCAGCAAAAATGTCGTTCATCATTGCTTGAAACATCACTGGAGAGTTGCTTTGTCCAAAATACATAACGAGGGGTTTGTAAGCACCTCAGTGGCAGACAAAAGCAGCTTTCCACTTGTCGCCTTTCTTAATGCGTACATTGTTATAATCCCATTGCAAGTCCATTTTTGTAAATAGCTTAGCCCCTTTGAGTCTATCAATGAGCTGTGTGATGAGGGGAAGAGGATAATTATTTTTATCGTATTTTTGTTTAGGTAATGGTAATCCTGTACCATTTGCTTTTTTCCATCTTTCTTGGACATAAAGAATACTGGAGATGTTTGGGGAGATTTTGAGGGTCAAATATAACCCTTGTGTAATTGATCATCCACAAATGCTGATATCTCCTCCTGTTTGGTAACTGACATAGGATAGAGCTTGCCTTTTTTGGGTTTGAAATCTGCCTTAAGGTCGATGGCATGATCTCAGGGCTTTCATTCAGGCATGCGTTCAGATTCCTTTTTCCCAAACACATCCAGTCATTCGTGGAATTCCTTTGGAACCAATTCCGCAGGAGTTTTCTCCGGTTTGTCCATTGCCTGGAGTCAGCTAATCCATTTTAGTGTACAGTACACGTAAGGCATGTCATCGAGTTCCTTTTCTTCCAAGGTTCTCAACAAAACAGATCTATCCAAGAGAAGGTAATACGTCCTCGGACATCAGGTGAGTTTGACTGATCCAGTCTGCCAGTTGATCTTGGGATTATGCTTAGCTAGCCACGTATATCTGAGGATCAAGGGGTTTCTACCTAAGTCAGTGACTTCCGCTACTAGTTTTTCATGGTGGCCTTGGTAGTCAATGATTAATTCTGCCGTATGCGTAATGTCCCTGGCTGAGTTCTTGGTTCCGTCCATATTGTATACCGGGATTGGTCAGTCAAGTTGGTTAATCCTGATGCCATTCGTCTTGGCCCAGGTAGCATCAAGAAAGATACCATTTGCACCACTATCCAAGAGGGCATGCATTGCGGTCATCTTGTGTTTGGTTGTTGAGGCTGCAATCCCAACTTCCAAGTTGATCTCTTTCTTGGATTTAACAGATCTGATCAAAATCTGTTCGGGAGCTTCATCAGATAAATAAGATGTAGTATTTTTTTCTTTATTTTTCTTGACCGAATTAAGCCTGCAATCCCATGTAGCAAGGTCAGACTCAATCTGACTCCTGGTCTTGGTTGTATCAATTACAAAATTGTCCGTAGATGATGATTGGAAGAAGGCATCTTCCTCTTGTCCATATGCATATCCAGCATACTAAAAGAATTTGTAAAATCCCATCCTGAAGCAGCAGCATGGGGGCTTGGCAATGAAGTAGCAACGTCCGCAGGAGTTTCCCGAGAACTTAGGCGGACCACCCTTTTCCCAACAACTTCATTTCTGTCATCTGCATGTTGTAAAAGAATGCCTTCATCTCATCGAAGGTCATTCCCTTGACTGCTCGCTCGGGGTCAGGCTTAGACTCTCCTGTCTTCGCCTTTCCCTTTCCTTTGCCATGTGACAGGCCCTCTTCCTCACGGTCCAAATCTCCAGAGCTAGTAGCTTGGACACTGCGAAATTTGCTGCAACGTTGGCTATGCCCTCCCCAAGGAACTTGCACTCCTTGCATTCTCACTTAGGTTTGTTGCAATCTTTAGCAAGATGAGGACCTTGACAATTAAAGCATTTGCCACGTTTGCTTATGGCATCAATTTCCATGGGTTCTCTGTGGCTGCCATATGTCCTGGCCCTGCTTGAGCTTTCTTTTCACGTGTTGTTACCCCAGGCACACCCCTGGTTGCTTTTGATTTGGTAGTTGAATGCCTCTTCCACATTCCCAACCTTCCAAATAACCTTGATATATTCTTCCACCGTGTCTTGCCTGTCTTCGTTTACAAAGATCTGGTGGACGATCTTTTCTTTGATATTTTTCTTCAAAAGGAAACAACCCATGGCATCTCCACAGTTGCTTGTTTTGTAAAGGGACAACCATTTCATAAGGAAGTCCTCAATCCACTGATTGTTAGATTGGCAGAGCTTGAAGAGTTTGTCAGCTGCTGTATCAGCAAGATTGCTGGGACGAAAACGTGCAGCCATCATTTCCGTCAATTCTTTTTCCATGGGCCAGAGTGCTTGATGCTTCAGCATGTACTTGAGGAGCTGGTTTCTGGCCCATGTGCCAGCCCCATTCTTGTCTTTGTGCTCTTTCGGGCTGATGCGTGTCCAGCACACAATGCATTTGTTCTTTGATGAGGAAAATGTTTCTTGGTTGATTGTGAGATAGATGGATAATTTCATCCACCATTCATCAAATTTATCATATGATCCGTCGAAAAGTCCTGGGTCTGGTACGGCTTCTACTTTCTTTTGTACTTTTACCTCTGTTCATGGACCAGCCACAGCCATGGAGGCAGCATTAGCAACATTTTTTGCCACTCATAAGTCTCTTTGCATCTCCACCAACTGAGCGCGTAGCTCATTGACGAGTAAGGCAAGGTCGGACATTGGTGGGAATGGGGTTACCATTGGTGAAGGTGGGGAGGTGACTGGGAATTCTTCTTTGTCAGACAGAACAACGGGAAATGGGGACCTCCTGGTGAAGGGGTTGAAGTTCAGCTTGTCAAGGAGGGTTGGCTGGACCTGCTAAGTCTGGGCCACATAGATAGGCTTGATGTGCTTCATGAAATTGGAGAGCTGGGATCCTTGCTTCCTCAGCTTCTTCTCTTGTGACCACTAATTCCTCAAGGAACAGGGTCGGAAAACGTAGCCCTCCATGAACATAATCAAGGAAGTGGGGGTAGGCATATCGAATATCCGGAAGCGGAGCTACCGGATTGTCGTTAGGGTCATGGGAAGGAGAAGGGAAAGGTGTGTGAAGGAGCTGGAGCTCAACTTCTTCTTCCTCCTTCTTCCACTTCGGGAGTGTTACAGGTCTACATTTTTCACCCTTCACATGTCACTTTTTCTGATCTTATCTTATATTATCGCGTCACGTGATCCACAAGGATCTAATCGTCTATCTTATCATGAACGCTCTACTTACATCTTTCATGGACTTAGTCATTTCGTGCAATTGCTGCTTAGTCAGCATGGACACTCAACTCTTCACACGGATCTAAGATCCACCTACACTGTCACGGAGTTCACATATTCACTTCATCTCCGTGCCGGCTATTATTACATACATGTTTCTCTTCCATTTGATGAACATGCGCATCACGCATGATATGCTTCTCTTCTCTTCCATTCTGCCACACAGCGTGTTGGCCTCATGCTATGCTTCTATGCTTCCATTCCATTCTCACACATGTGGACAATGCATTGCATATCGTAGATACAGTGTCAATACTGGTAAACACTGTTGTAGTATATAAACCCCCAATGCAACGCCAGAGAACTCCAGTCTAGTTCTTCTGGTCTTTTCCTCTCAAGGTCCCAGTTGTAGTACTCTTCACCTCCTCCTCTTTTCTCTTAAAGTCTTAGCCTTTCCCACTGTGCAACCTTTGAGCTTTACGCTTTGAGAGTTGTTTCAGGGAGAGAGGGGACATCCAGAAAAGGCAAAATGTACCAAGGATTTAAAATCTCTCCAGGTACCAACGTCAAATCTCAATCTTCAACTGAAACAACCCTCAAAGCTTGAAGCTCAAAGGTTGCACTAGAAAGGCTTAAGACGAGAAGAGGAAAGGAAGAGTACTACAACTGGGACCCTTGAGGGGAAAAGACCAGAAGAACTAGACTGGAGTTCTCTGGCGTTGCATTGGGACTTTATATACTACATGGTTTGTGTACACTTGTGTACGTCTAATCTACGATGACAATGCTTGGTCTGCATGTATGGGAATGGAATGGAAGCATAGAAGCATAACATGAGGCCAACACGCTGTGTGGCAGAATGAAAGAGAAGAGAAGCATACAATGTGTAATGGGCATGTTAGATCAAATGGAAGCAAAGCATAAGGTAATAATAACCGGCATGGTGATGAAGTGAAAGAGTGAACACCGTGACAATGTAAGTGGATCGTAGATCCGTGTGAAAGGGTTGAGTGTCCAGGCTGACTAAGCAGCTGTTGCACAAAACGATTCTAAGTCCATGAAATGTAAGTAGAGCATTCATGATAAGATAGATGATTAGATCCTAGGGATCACGTGACTCGATAAGATAAGATAAGATCAGAAAAAGTGAGCATGTGAAGGGGAAAAATGTAGACCCGTAACATCAACTGTTGCTTCAAAATTACGTATTCCTAGGCACGTGGGTACAAGACCACTCTTTCATGTGCTTTTGGACTAAGGTAACTAAGCGTAAACAAATGTACCTCACGAGGGTATGGCACGTGTGCCAAGAGAAGGAAAAGAGTTTGTTGGGGTGGTTTTTAAACGTGTTGGACCTGCTTGAGGGTACCCCTATCAGCACCTTACTGGCTACTGATCTTCATGAGCTCTAGTGCTCGGGACTATGTAAAAGGAAGGTGTGCAAGGGCACGGGAGAAAAGTAGGGAGGGGTGAAGTGGTGTTTCTCCTTAAGCCTGGAGTCTGGCTGTATTCCCTTAACGCTGGGGGCCGTGTGTAACAATGAGAGTGGTATCTGAAGACGAGGTGTGATTCGAGGCAAGTGAGAGTAGTCAAGTTCTAATGTTGATGACCTCAAATCAAATAATGACTTGGGTCAAATCACACTAGGGAACTTGGATAGAGACAAGTGATTGGGGAAAACCAACAAGAACTTGACTAAAGTTCTCAGTGGTGCTCATTCAGATTATATACCTACTTACTATGTTTAGGGCAGGTACTTTAGGGTAGGCTAAGTATAACTTATGTTGAGGATTAGAGGCAATGACGTCAGTGTGCATCATAGCCTAGACCATCTATACTATGATGTTATAGATAAGAGATAAGGGTCTAGCCCTAAGAGTCAGAAAGAGTCCATGTGATTGGATCTAGACCTTCTCACGGTCATGTGATTGAAAATGGTAGAAGTCACATAACTTGGAAAAAGACAAAATGATAAGATAAGATAATGTCATGTGATATGTCATGTAATGTGTTTGCAACAATGAGGGCTTATTTCACCTTCAACACCAACCTGTACATCACAGATGGCAATAAGATCATGACCACCCTCAACAAGATGAGCACAGGAAGAGGCGCCTCCTTTGCTGAGATGTGATATGACAAGATGGCCAATTCAGTCACCCCCAACAATAAAAAGACCTTCAACTACTTTGCCTCCAACTTTGAGACCACCTTCTACCCATTCGACACCAAATCCACTACTTGCTTGAACCTCACCAAGCTCACCCAGAAGTCTACTTGCCTCCCTGATGGAACCATAGACGATGGTTTCCAACAGTACATCACTGACTTTCAAAACCTCACCTATAAAGTGGGAATTATTGATGAAGTCACCCTCACAGACCAGTTCTCCATTGAATTAGATCAACACATTGTTGGCATGGTTCTCTCCATGTCCACCCCTCCTACCATGCTCTTCAAATGAATTGAGCAAGCCAAGACCTTCCATATGCAGAAAATGTGCATCCTTGCCCTTAGGAAGGGTCACTTTCAGCCCTTGTCCTCTCCTTGCCCTACAAAGGATCCCAACACCATGGATGTTGACACTGTCACCATTACCAAGCTCACTCCTGCTGATAGAGCTAGGTGCATCAGAGACAAGCTCTATTTCTGCTGTCACAAACCTGGCCACAGCGCTCCAAATTGCACCCAATTTTCCACCTCCCTGAAATCACCTTGGTGCCCCTAGAATATTTGCACCACTGAAACCTCCCCTCCTAAGGAAGAGACCCCCACCCCACCTCATTCCCACCTTGATGAGTACATCAACTTGCTCAAGACCTCTGGCAAGAACAAAGGAGAAATCCTTACTGTTCTCAAAACTTGCTATGAAGAACCATCTGAAGACATTGCTTTGGTATCCCTGGAATGCATCCAGAAGGCACAGGATTTTTAAGAAGGGAAGCTGCCTCAATGTCTCCTTTCTTTACAATGAATCATGTACTTGTAGCACCAAAGAATAACAGAACCATGTGTCTTCCCATCCTGCTACAAGGAAAAAACCAAACTGTTGAAACCACTGCCCTCATTGACTCTGGTGCAACTGGAAACTTCATTGACCCTCAACTCTTATCCCCAGGAAACTTCAAAACCTCACCACTTCCCAGCCCTATCATTGCCTATAACATTGATGGAACCCCCAATCAAAAAGGGACCATCAAGAATAATGTCTTTGTCCCCATCTATTCCAACTCATTCTTTGATACTGAAAGACTCATGGTCACCCACCTTAGTTGTCCCCAGGTTATATTTGGGATACCCTGGCTCCAGAAATGGAATCCTCAGATCAACTGGAAACACTTTATCCTTGACATCGACCCCATCATTCCTGAAGAACCCCTCTATCCCAATTGGTTTGACCCTGATCCTAATCATGAAATCGCCACCCTGTTTGCCCAATGGTATCCCCAAGGGGTTGAGTGGTCTCCTCATGAGTATCCTCCCTCAAACGGAACTGAAGGGGAACATATCAACTGAAACAACTCTCCAAGCTATAAGCTCAAAGGTTGCACGAAGAAAGGCTAAGACTTAAAGATGAAAAGAGGAGGAGGTGGAGTACTACAACTGGGACCTTCGGAGAGGAAAAGACCAGAAGAACTAGACTGGAGTTCTCTGGCGTTGCATTCAGGTCTTATATACTACAACAGGTATTTGTCCATGTATACGCTGTATCTACGACTGCAATGCATTGTCTGCATGTATGGGAATGGAATGGAAGCATAGAAGCATAGCATGAGGCCAACACACGGTGTGGCAGAATGGAAGAGAAGCATGTGTAATAATAGCCGGCACGGAGATGAAGTGAAAGTGTGAACTCTGTGACAGTGTAAAAGGATCTTAGATCCGTGTGAAGAGTTGAGTGTCCATGCTGACTAAGCAGTAATTGCACGAAACGACTAAGTCCATGAAAAATGTAAGTAGAGCGTTCACGATAAGATAGACGATTAGACCCTAGGGATCACGTGACGCGATAAGATAAGATAAGGTCAGAAAAAGTGACATGTGAAGGGTGAAAAATGTAGACCCGTAACATCAACAAGGTCACCATATCTACCCAACTCAACATTGATGAAAAACCTAAGGAAGTATCCATCCCTGGTTTCTGCAGAGACTATGCTGACGTTTTCTCTGAAGCAATGCACTCCCAACTTTCTCCCCATTGATCCTTTGATCACACCATTGAGCTTAGAGAAACCTTCACCCCCAAGGTGGCCAAGATATACCCTCTCAATCTGGCAGAAAAGGAAGTGTACAAAGCTTTTGTCAAAAAACATTTAAAAACTGGTCGCATCATCCCCTCAAAGTCCCCCCAAGCCTCACCCTTCTTTATCCCAAAGAGTGATGGAACCATTCACCCCTATCAGGACTACCGTTACCTCAACTCTCATACCATCCAAAATGCCTATCCGTTACCCCTCATACCTGAGCTTATCAACAACATGAAAGACACCACATACTTCACCAAGTTTGATATCCAATGAGGATACAACAACATTCACATCAAGGAAGAGGACCAATGGAAGGCTGCTTTCATCACCCCTCTTGGACTCTTTGAACCCACCATCATGTTTTTTGGCTTCTGCAACACCCCCAGCACCTTCCAAGCCTTCATGAATCACAACTTTGCCAATATGATTGCTGAATGCTGGCTTAAAATTTACATGGATGACATCAGCATTGCCACCACAGGCTCCCTCTCTCTCCACCATGAACACACTCATCATATTCTCCAATGCTTTGAGAGCTCAAACTCTCCCTAAAAATCTCCAAATGTGCCTTTGACGTCCCCACCATGGAATACCTGGGCCTCATCATCAGACAAGGACTTGTCCACATGGACCCAAAGAAACTCTCTGCCATTGCAGACTGGAAATCCCCAACCTTAGTCAAGGGAGTATGATCCTTCCTCGGTTTTGCCAACTTCTACTGAAAATTCATTTCTAACTACTCCAACATTGTCTCCCCTCTGATCTTTCTCACCTGGAAGGATGAGAAATGGGCCTGGACACTCCTTCAGCAAAGGGCCTTTGATTCCCTTCACAAGATCTTCTACACCACCCCAGTCCTCACCATTCTGGACGTCGCCAAACTTTTCTTTGTCATGACTGATGCCTCCCTCCTCACCACAGGTGCTGTCCTCATGCAACATGATCCCAATGGTGACAAAAAGCCCACTGCCTATTTCTCAAAGACCTTCTCATCAGCAAAGCAAAACTACAACATCTATGACAGGAAACTTCTTGTGGTGATCTA
>JBBPSC010001311.1:0-10600 GCA_038093395.1 Baorangia bicolor | reverse complement strand
GGAAAAGACCAAGAGAACTAAACTGGAGTTCTCTGGCGTTGCATTGAGAGCTTATATACTACATGGGTTGTGTACACCTGTGTACGTCTAATCTACGATAGCCATGCATTGTCCTCATGTGTGGGAACGGAATGGAAGCATAGAAGAATAAGCATGAGGCCAACACGCAGTGTGGCAGAATGGAAGAGAAGGGAAGCATAACATGCGTGATGCGCATGCGCATCAAATGGAAGAGAAGGCATACGTAATAATAGCCGGCACGGAGATGAAGTGAAAAGGTGAACTCTGTGACGGTGTAAGAGGATCTTAGATCCGTGTGAAGAGTGTCCTGCTGACTAAGCAGCTTTGCACTTGAAACGACTAAGTCCATGAATCAGTAAGTAGAGCGTTCACGATAAGATAGATGATTAGATCCGGTTGGATCATGTAACGCGATAAGATAAGATAAGATCGAAAAAATGTGAGCATGTGAAGGGTGAGAAGTATAGACCCGTAACAGTTGGAGTACTCCCTACATTCCTCCTCTCATAAAGTCTTAGCCTTTCTTTCTGTGCAACCTTTGAGCTTCACGCTTTGAGAGTTGTTTCACCCGTTGTGCAACCTTTGTGAATATTGTACGGACATCTTCGGTACGTCGGTCTTTGCCATGATGAGCATGTTTGCATGGCTGTCCGACGTGTTCAGCAATTGGTGTAGGAGTGAGGTGGTGAGACGAGGTGAGAGGGGAGGTGTCATGGGGTGTCACGACAATGAGCAATCAGTATGGAGGGGCGAACAATGTGGGCATGTGTCCGTTTGCATCCATAATGCGCATGGGTGGGAGGGAGGTGGTGCGGTGAGCCAGTGGGACCAGCGAGTGGTGTGGAGGGGGGACGAGGGGAGGTGTCATGACGACGAAGGGGGTGAACGGTGTGGAGGGGCATGCGACCGTTGGCGACCGTTATGCGCACGGGTGGGAATGAGGTGGCATGGTGAGCCGGTGGGACCAACGAGTGGTGTGGGGGGGTGAATGTTGTGGAGGGGCGTGCATCCGTTTGTATCTGTTATGCGCACGGGTGGGAGGGAGGTGGTGTGGTGAGCCGGTAAGACCAACAAGTGGTGTGGAGGAGGGGGGATGAGGGGAGGTGTCATGATGACGAAGGGTGAACGGTGTGGAGGGGCATGCGACCGTTGGCGACCGTTATGTGCACGAGTGGGAGTGAAGTGGTGTGGAGAGCCGGTGGGACCAACAAGTGGTGTGGGGGGCGAACAGTGTGGAGGGGCATGTGGCAGTTTGCATCCATTATGCGCACGAGTGGGAGTGAAGTGGCATGGAGAGCCAGTGGGACCAACGAGTGGTGTGGGGGGCAAACGGTGTGGAGGGGCGTGCAGCAGTTTGCATCTGTTATGCGCACGGGTGGGAGGGAGGTGGTGTGGTGAGCCGGTGGGACCAACGAGTAGTGTAGAGGAGGGGGGACGAAGGGGGGTGTCGCGATGACGGAGGGGGTGAATGGTGTGGAGGGGCATGTGACCGTTTGTGACCATTACACGCACAGGTGGGAGTGAGGTGGCGTGGTGAGCCGGTGGGACCAACGAGTGGTGTGGAGGGGGGAATGATGCAGAGGCGTGTGTGACCATTTGCATCTGTTATGCGCATGGGTGGGAGTGAGGTGGCATGGCGGGCTGGTGGGACGAACAAGCAGTGTGGATGGGGGGGAATGAGGGGAGGTGTCACGACGACAAGCGAATGGTGTGGAGGCGAACGGTGTGGAGGGGCGTCCGTTTGCATGCGTTATGCGCACGGGTTGGAGTGAGGTGGTGTGGCGACCCGGTGGTGTCACAACAGAGGGTGGTGAAGCGTCAGGATCGTCTGTTTGGATCCATGTTGCACACAACGACAGGGGGTGGTAGATGCGTGAGATATCACAGATGGTGGTGATAGAGTCGAGTGAGCACGGAAAGGGGAAGGCAGTGAGTGGCGGCGTCAGATATCGGGGCCATTCAAAGGCGTCAGATTGACGTACCTTTACATCCATTCCTCGCTCTTCCTGTATCTCCTCGTATTCTGCCTCCGGGTCGCCATCTTCATTCCGGTGGTTGTCTTCTAGCGCTGTAGAGTTGTCTACAATATTTTGCAAAGTAGTTAATATAAAAAAATGATTAATACTCACCTTTGGGTCGTGATACAGTGGAATCGGCATCTTGAGCAATTTGATCGTCGTCAGAAAGTACCACCCGGCAGCTGTGCACAGAGCTGGATGCTCTCGGATGCTTGGTGGTGGTTGTTGATGCAGTCACCGTGTCAGTGCACTTTCACTTGGTTACTATGGGAAGCTTGCTTGTCGAGGCTTTTGTGTTCTCGTCTGAGGTGAGCTTCCATGCAGGTCTTCTGACATGGCTACCACCGACTCTCTGTGCTGGGACTGCTCCTGAGTTGAGCAGAGCATTACCCAGGGTGGTGTGTTGATCCGAGATGCCTGCCAAGACGATGTAGTAGTGGGATTAGATCGATGTGAAAATGACTTACATAAATAGTTCTGCTTCTCTTTATTCTTGGTGGCTGAGCCAATTGGCTGGTCATCTGTTTCTGATTCATAGAATGTGATCTCAGAAGCATTTTTGAGTGTGCCATCAGCATTGAGTGCACAGTTGGCTGCATTGTCGGACATACTGATGGTATTGCGATAAGCCCATGCGGTTACTGAGCAAATTGAGTGTCTCCGGTATACAATAAATATAAATAAATACAACGAGCCACCCAGTACACAGCTCGTACTAAATAGACCCTTCAGTAGTAGGTTCGGACAGGTTCGTGTGTACCTACCTAGTCCCAAACCTGAACCCGAACACAAAAGACAGGGGCTGAACCGAACTCGAACTGAACTCGAACTTAGGGGTTCAGTTCAGAGGTTCAGGTTCGAACCTTGGGTTCGAACTGAACTTCAGCAACCCTAGTGCTATGGAACTGCAAACCCCAAAGAATCCCCGCGATTACAATGTTCACCACAGATGGATGTGTTTGGGGCTTCAACAAGGGAAACTATTTGACGCAGAGACAAAGCAATACTACTTCAGTAGCCTATCCGCCCAGTTTTTCGCAGCACACTCAATGAATGAATCCAGGGTGAGGATGCTTGCGAGTGTGCATATGCACGCAGATGGCAACAGTCTGTGTACATCTGTGTGCTCGTTTGCACGGGAGGGCGAGGGCGGGGCGGAGAGGTGTAATTTCGGACTGACCTCTGAATGGCCCTTCATATTTGTTCATTGACAGGAGATGCTATGAAGTGGGGTCTTCTATTGATTGTAGCCACGTCTGAATCTTACTTTTGTTTTTGGCAACATCTGCAGCATCACTGGTAGGCGGCCTTCCTTTGCCCTCTCTCGATGGTCGCTTCCACAGGGCCAAGATTATATCAAACATATCTGGCTCGTCCGCTGGGCTGGCAGCTTGTGCTTTTTTTGCACTTCATCTGTGCTGAGGAGGTACCTGTGTGGTCTCCATGCCACTTTCATAATAAGAATCCTTTGAATTCGCCCAGACATATTCGATGAAAGATTTTGGACCCCATGTCCGCAAAACTGTTGCAGCGTAAAAGAGATCGACAATAATAGCAAGCGGCCACTGGTTGATGTCTTGTGGTTGCCATACATCAGAGTTGTGAGGGCCGAAATGGGACAGCACTGGGCCAATCTCAGGTGCCAGTGGTTGAATATGCTGTATTGTAAAGTGATTTGCCGGGCTCCCTGCATTTGGTGGTTGGTGGTAAGGAATATCACCAACAGTCAAAGCAAAATTAGGTGTCTATTGGATACTTGAGTTGCATGGAATAGACAGAAACGATAACAGATCACAGACCCTCAAAAAAGCTATGTTACCTGCACCAAATGTGTGACGAAATCCAACGGAAAGGAGGATCCCGTTTCGAGTGTCGTTAATGTCGTCCAACGGGTCCACAAGACCATATGTTTCACGTCGGTGATTGAAGAGGTTTGACATATACTTGATATGAAGGGTCACAATTTGCTACGACTTGATGAAGATCCAAGAAAACACACATTGTTTCCCTTTGAATGGGGGATAAAATGGCGTGCATCACAATTAAGGGGGAGATCGCCACTCAACACGCAGGTCCCATCACGCTCGATTAATTTTTGTTTGAAATCTAAATCTGCCGTCTCAGCCGATAAATCCGATGCGCTCGACGTTCTGTTGTCAATTGCATCGACATTGGCGAAGCAAGGTGCGCCTGAAAAGGTCAACAACGTTAGGAAGGATCTCAGTGTATAAGAGTCCAGCTTGCCGTCTGATATAAAATAGTAAGAACGAGCCTCTATCTGCGCCATGTAGTCGAGCTCTGGGCCGTTCATGGACATGGAAAGGTAGCCTTGTCGTCCGTAGATGATGAACCCGAGAAACCTCAGCCACTTTAGAGGTGTGATAGCAAAGGTCGTACATTCAGCAAGCGGGATGGACAATGCGACTTGGCTGCTATCGTTGAAGCACAGCAGTAGCTCGACTTTGCTCGGGACGGACATGACTGCAGCTGATTGAAAGCTGGATGTTGCGACGCCTCTAACCTCTCGACATTCGTGAAATTTAGACCTCCGCTTTCTACCAAACATTCATCACAATCATGCACAAGTCTCAGCATTATTTTTCTCAGTGCCTTGAGGCTGCATCCAAGGTATGTGCACATATCATGTTCCGACCCATGTTCCAACTCTCGCTCTAGTCCCTGATGAATTATAGTCTTGGGGCGATCCTTGTGAAAGGCGGCAAGATCATCTCTGCTGGACACAACCATCACCGGACTCACTACAACGGCAACCACACACACACACAGGGACACCGCAAACCCGTTTCAATGCACGCAGAGATGCATGCCATTTTCAATCTGACAGGCATGTCACCTTTGTTCAGGCAGCAGGTTCAAGTCGGCCAACGATGTACGACGAGGGCGAAATGAAACTCGTGTTTTAAATCACGGCGATGGCAATCACGGTGGTCGGTGTAGAGGGTGTTTGAATGCGGGTCCTGACGCGGCTTCTGGGAGGAAGGGAACCGCAGTGAAGAAGATGTTGGTAAGTGATGTGGAGGGTGGTCGAATCGCCATTCTAGCCCATCCCGAGCGAAGCTGGGATGCGCGTCGTCGAGATCCAAGGGTGAATGGGGCAGATCTGTATGTGGTTCACCGTTCGGGTGAGCAAGGCTGGTACTGGCGCTGCGAAGCCGTGTTGGCGGTGTGTGCGGTGGTGTTCTTGGTCGGGCGTGAAGCGGATTTTTCATTGGGATCCGGTGTTGGGGAGGTTTGAGGTGTTGAAAGTGAATGGTGCGGAGGGGGAGGATGTGTATGAGACGTCGTCAGATGCGAGGTTGTTTGCGGGTGTGGTATGTGAGGATGTTTTTTTTAAAAAAAGCTGGTTGCTCATGAAGTTTCCCAGTCGTATTGATACTCCTTGTATAGTGCATCCTTGCACAGGTTCTATGGTGTCAGCTGCTGTTTCTGATTTCTTGCTGGTCCAAAAGCAGCAACCCCCATTTGCGGCTCGCCGTTTGACCGAAATGGACGTTGCGAGACTACATCTCTTGGGGAACAGTGCTCATGCATCATGATGTGGATAAATTCAGCACGGCTGTCCATCGAGGAATCGATACCGTATGACTGTCCGTGTTTACTTGTTGCTCAACATTTTTCCTTTGGCAGAATATGACCAATGTTCAACGCTCGTGTTCTTTGCGCACGCGCTCATGATGCTTTGCTTGGAAGACTCATCGGCCACTGTTACTTATAATGCACGCTTGAAAATTCACAACCAAATCATTTCCTTTTCGGTAAATTCGCTGCGCTATGTGTATCGATCGGAACGTGCCCGAGGTGTTCTCCCCTCCCTCATGAACGTTAACAACGACCACACACTTCATTCGCTGAATGACGCGCCGATTGGCAGTTACGACGCTCCCCTTTTCAAATCAATGATAGAAGGAGGAGGCCTATCAGAAGCATTCAGCATCCCTGGCGGTCATGTACCCCCTCCAGATTCTGGGTTCACTTCATCTATCGACGGACTACCTCATCGGGATCGATGGGAGCCTCATAGACGCGGCTGGTCACCAGACTAATATGTAGGTGCATATGAATAGCTGTCTTTTACACTCATTCACGATGGCACTTTGCACCACCTTTTGTCTTTACGTGCTCCAATTCCACGGGACGTATCATCCCTTTTGTTCAAGTGAGTTCAGAGGCAACACTCGGCGCTTTGATGCTACATACACTGTGGCGATGCCTCTGAGTTACTTCGGGTCACGGCGCTACATCGACAGGTGAGCTGGTTCGACACCCAGATTTGCCTCTGCCTCTCCAGCCTGTGGACCTTTGACTCTGAAACCTCACTGCAGGTAAGTCTTTCCCCACCTTTGGCAGGCTCTGCACGTTCATATCGTCGAATAGAAAGGCAACACTTCGTTACTGTTCACGCACTCCTCCGCGTGTCTAGCTTCCTCTCCAAGTTGTGTGTGTAGAGATGGTTTGAAACAATTCGTGCCATTGTGTGTGTAATGCGATGATCCCAAACATAAGTCTGATGCTGCAAGAGGGCGACAGGCCTGTCTCGACCATCTTCTTGCAAGTTCATGTACTTCGTCATCCCGCCAGCGTCTTCACGCATCGTGCATACGAACTTCATTATGGGGAAAACTCCTCCAGAAAGATTATTGAGGCTGTGGTACCCAAGGCACCTTCTACACCAGCAGCAGCGGCAGGCACCATATCTTAACAATTAGACATCCTCGTCGCCGCTGAAGTTGTTCTCAAACAACTGAAGGAGTGAGCATCCTGCTGCATCGTTGAGGAACATGACCAGCGTAAGAATTTAGGCCTGAAGGGGCTCGAGCACCTCATCGAGTTCGGATACTGCCGATAACACCAAACCCTTGATTACAATCAGGGTGTCACTGCTTCGCGAATTCCGAAGGTAATGCTGTTGGCTTACCCATGCAGTTTTAACATTCATGAACGCTGCCCATTTTGACTATGGTGATGGCGGGGGAAAGACGCAATACAAAGCGAGACATAAGACTTATTAAAGAGACCGCCGCAGTTCACGGTGTGATTCTTGCTCTCCTGGTAACCAATTTTGCAGCTCAAGAACTGAATGAGACCAACAACTGCCAAAATCAGCTGTTCTGTACAATCTCAGTGGTTTCTCAGATCTGCGACCCCACGGTTTTCGTGGACCGTACGCATACACTGGCACATGAATACATATTTTTGATGGATTGGTATCACCCTAATTTACACCCGGGTTGACCCTGTCAGAAAGTTCATACGTCTTCGTAAAATCAATTTTAGTGCTTCTGCGAGAATGAATCGACGAACCTCACACATCTGATCCTCAATAGAACTATTCTTTCTCGGACAGGCCCACACGAACCCGTATAAAGTAAGAATCCGTGAATCGTAATGCACAAACGCACCTCGTTCAGATCGATAGGCATGTCCACGTTTGATCTCACTTGGGAGAGGCTTTGCAAGACATGCGTTGATTGGGAACCTGGTTGTCTTGATTGTGTATTCAATGCCATGTCGTCCCAGACAATGGCCGTCAGGTTTGGATCCGACTGACTTCTGAGAACGAGGCGGAAGTTCAAAGACACTAGCAGACAGTTTGCATAGCTGTATGGCTCTTAGCACCATGACAATGGTCAAAAATGGCGGTAACCTACAGTTTCAATATCGCATAAAGCCTGGCCAGGTATCAGTGAGGACACTGTCAGCAATTTCGGGAAGACTTACACTGCGACATGATAAGCGTATTCCTTAAAAACGATTCCAAGGGTCAGCTCTAGGAGTGCGGCTACAGTCGTCATAAGGCCTGTCTCCATGGTGAACCTCGTCAGCTTGGCCAAGGTGGACTTGTTGCTTCTGAAGTGGGATTTGGAAGGACGGAGCTGTGTGGCGCTGGCATGTGCATTGAGCTTGGAGAAGAGAGGAGAAGCAGACGCACGATTAGCATCATGCAAATGGTAATTGCCAAATCACACACAACATTGCTTCTGAGCCAGGTCTGCCAGATGTCCGGGTTCTAGACTGCCCATAACGATAAACTGTGCACTCACCACCAGCCATGGGGAGAACTTGTATGATGCTTGGATGGATGGATTGGCAGTGGTGACGCTTTCTTTTGAAGGGAGAGGGTAATCCTGCGAAAAAGTTTAACTAGATAGTGGTAATTACAGCGTAAACAGGACTTACAGTAAAAGCAAGATATGTGACACTGGCAAGTTGAAATAGGGAAACCTAAACAAATATACACTTAGTACTGTCGAGTTATATCCAATTCACCGGGTTCTGCATATTACCATCATAATGGCAAGTGGGACCAGGCGGAATTTCCAGAGGAATGCTATTCTCCAGCAAAAGAAACCATGAGTCAGTGTAGTCACTTCTTAACGTTAGTCGTTGAACGATCTGAGCCAATCTGTCACTCACCAAGTCCAGTGATGGGTGCTAAAGCTTGGAATGACCAGGTCTCCCCAGTTAGGCTGACGAACGGAGTAACAGCACCATAAATGGAAGTTGACGACGTCCAAAAGCAATTAAATGCCAACACAGTCATTAATGTTTCTAGAAGAAGGATGCTGGTTACTAGAAATATAATCAGTTGCGGCCCCACGAAGACGACAACCACAGTAGGCACCCAGTGCCTTGATGGCTTTTTGGTCGTCCGTGAATCTAGCGTAATAGATATCCAGAAAATAGTCAGTGAATCATACACGCACGGACTTAAGAGGGCACGCACAGGCCTGGATGGCAAGAGCTCCCATAAGACCGAAGCATAGTGTGTATCCGATGACCTTATACAATGTGAGCAGTAGAACCAATGTGAGCGAGAAAGTAGGCATGTACAAAAGGTCCGTTTCTGTTGTAATCAGCGAAACAGAGACTTGCGAGAAATATTCATGATTAGCTGACTCACGTGGTAGCGATATCACTGGATGCTGTGTAGTAAGCAAAAAGTCATGCTGGAAGCCAGAAGTCGCACCCCATTATCAGTGCCAGGATGGTATCTTGAATGCACCCAGATTGTTGGGAAGCTGAGCTCTTTGTAGGTTGGCTTTATATACACAGACTAGGTACACGTGTGTGGCGAGGTCATTATTCAATAGATAGTGGGCTATGTTATTGGGAAACATGGAGCACTGTTCTTTTTGTGGACATCAAGTAATGAGGTGTTAAGTGGTTGCTGCTGAGTCGCATCAAATGTTGTTCTCGGAACGCCGGGGAGGTATGTGCTTTGGAACCGGTTCCGTTCTAAAACGGTCCAACTTGAAAGAGTTGGCTTGACCATTAGGAATCCAGTACATGTTGCCGGTTCTGCCACACCACATTCAATGCAGTTTGACAATCAGCTCACTCTGAGGATGTGAATGAAGTTGGAATCAGCACCATCTAACGAAGACACGCACTATCATGCATCATGCACATGCTTGGTGGAAGAGTAGTAATAATAGCCCGGCCAACAGAAGGTGATAATCAATGAGTCAGCTTCATCGGAGGGCTCGGCGGAAGTTTCGAACTTCCGTTGGATAGAAGAATGGACAACGAGAACACAGATTCGTACTAGAAGACGGTAGCGGAACTACTAGTACTGGTGCGAGTACGCTGACAGGATCTATTATTCGAGACTGAGACAGTGCAATCCCACATAGTCCAAATCGATCAAGGCACCGTCAAGCGGCATGTTGGATCCCACTCAGATCGGGTTCTGATGAATAGATTGACCACTGCCCCTTCCTCTTTGCCTTCCTATGGGCGCTCTCTTTCACATTCTCATTCCCGATGGCAGACGAAACCTTTGCACTACCTTTTCAAGTCTTAACGGTCTCCAGGCGTTTCCAAGAGCCTCGGCGCGTCATACCTTTATTTGTGAGATCCGAGGCAGCGTTCGTGGTTTTCACGCTGCGTACACCGGAGCGACGTCAGTGCGAGGTACTTCACGTCACAGCACCTGATGATCGACCTGTAAGCCTCCTCGACGCCGAGACCTGTCTCTGAACATAAACCTTCCTTGGGATCCTGGACTTTAAGACCTCGACAGCCCCCTCACGCAGTATTGCAGGCAAGTCTCTTTCCACTTTTCACAGGCTCTGCCGAAGCGCGCAATTCCTGTCGAATGGGGAGAGCAGTGCGTCTTCATCATCATCCACCCACTCCTCTGAATGCCTAGGATCCTCGCGCGTGGAGAAGTTGTCCTTTATTTGGGATTCTGGGAGTAGTCCAGGCAGCTTCACATCGTGTTGGGGTTCACCTGCCCCGGTCCACAACAACTACCAAAATGATCTGTCCTATACAATCTCAGTGGTTTCTCAAATTTGCGACCTCACGGTTTTCGAGGACCATGCACATACACGTGGATACAAATTTCTGACTGCATTGGTATCGCCCTAGTTTACGCCTGTGTTGACCTGTCAGAAAGTTCACATATCTTCGTAAAATCAATTTCAGCGCTTCTGTGAGAATGAATCGACGGACCTCACATGTCTGAACCTCAACAAAACTATTCTTTCTCGAACCAGTCTACACGAACCCACATGAATCAAAGGATGATCGAGTCT